>VZRE01001878.1:0-160017 GCA_013396775.1 Cephalopterus ornatus
CAGTCTGTCCCGGTCCCTCTGCAGAGCCCCCCTGTCTTACAGCTGATCAACACCCCCCCAGCTTGGTGTCACATCTGCTAACCAGTTAGAGAATATTGATCAAACGAGACAGGTCTGAGTTAAAGAATCAGAATCCTATTGTTCTTAAATGCAGTAACTGCCTGGAGCTTCATTTTGGAACTACGTTGGTAATAAGTAATATAGAAATTAATGTCTTTTTTTTATAAATACAACTTGAAGCCACAGGCTTATAATTAAAATACATATGAGCATTTTAATGGGCAGTAAATAGCTATACCAATGTTCAAGTGGGTAGTGCTGTCACATAACAAATGAAATGCAGGTCCTGGCTCCACCTCAGGCTGCTGTGTGACACATTAGTTACCTGTGGGCTGTCACACATTTATTATGCATTGAACACTGTGGCTGCAGAAAAGAGCAGCTGAGGTTCAAGTTGGAGAAGAACAGGAATAGTTTCTGGGCAGGTTAGTGGAAAGGATATTAAATATGGTGCTGAGGATATGGGTCTAATTTAAAGAATCATTTTCTGTTGCACCCACAACTTTATTCTTTCATCTTACTGACAGCACAAATGTTTCTATCCATTTCATTTCATCTTCTTTCTTCTCATCTCAGAAATTTAAATATTTGCATGGCCCCATCATGATAAAATCCAGCTGCCTCTCAAATAGAAATATCATTTATAATTTCTCTTGCTTTCTTCTTTCGGAGTCTTCAGGAAAATAGCTTGATTAATTCATAGGTTTTCCTTCCTTCATTTGTTTGTTTATGCGTGTGAGTGAGTGGATGTGCTGCGTAAGGATGTGTGTGACTAAATTATTGAGGGAAAGCTAAATCAAAGAGATTAAATTTGCCTTTAGGGTGTATTTAAAGTGCAGACTGCAATACAGAGACGTTTGTGCATCTGTAAAGGAGCTGGTTTGGGGTGCTGGAGACTCAGGTGAAGGGAAGTTCTTAGTCCCTCTGTGTTGGTCGCCACATGAGGGCAATTCTGCTTCCTATGGCAGTCTGAGAGTTTGGGATTTTGGGATCCATGTCCCAGGTTTCATTGCCAGCTTAACTCAGAGAGTTAAGCACCACTCTCCCTATTTATAAAACTTTCAGGAATTCAAAAGGAAAAATTTTTACTGAATCTGCCAGATCTCTCTGGTTTACAAACATTTCTTCTTATGCCACTAAACTCTGAGAAAAAAAAGAAAAAATAAAGAATGAACCCTGGATTGTTCCAAACCTTTTGAAATGTTTCCCTTCATCTTCCTCTCCAGTTAAATCTCATTCCAGTGATCGTATGGACAAAGCAGGAGAGTTGAGCAGGTCTTAAGGCTGGGCCTGCCAGGATTAGACCTGACCTAAAGACCTCAGCAAATGTTTCAGACTTCCTGGCCCTGCCTCTGTACTGGTATGAGACCATTTCATCCATGGCTGTACCAGGAGGGAAAACTCCTGGGAACCCTCCTGTTCTTAAGAGATGACAAAACAATGTGGAAAAAGCCAGAAGAGATGCCATAAAATATTTCTGCGCTCTCACAGTTTTCCAGCAAGGAATCAACTGCCATGAAAACCCCAGACTTGGTAACTTCCTGCCACCACCTGAGTCATCCTCGTTAGTCCCCATTGCTCATGACCTGGGAACAGGGATTAATTGCATCAAACAACCTTCAGAAGTTGAATCCACTCTTTTTTTCGGCTCTGTGAGTCACAGGAGACTCTGACTGTGCTTGAGGGCAGTCATGCACTTCTGCACTCTGCCCTTATACTGAACACCACGTTTTCCCTCTGATGGAACCCACCCTGTTTGTCTCCACAGTTTTAACCCACCAGGACTGGCAGTTTGCTCTGGGAGCAGTCCTATCCTACAATCTTTCTTGAAAGAATACTTTTGAAACATGTGAAGGAGATTATTTAAAAAGGGAGGTGAAACAAGGCCTATTAATAAACACAGAAGCCCTCTCTGTGTTCAAATCCTTCCCTCACAGAAATGTTTTCATATTAGGTTTCTTTGTTCAATTATTTTCTTTGCTTAGAAGTTCACCTGACAGATATGTTTCTGGGGAAAGTTGTGGAAATGGTCAATCTTTAAAGCTCTTTGTGAGCAGAGCTGAGAGCTGAGTGCCCTTGCCTGCCCTGGTGATGGGCTGTTGAAATGAAGACCACTGTGGATAGTCACTGAGGGAAAATGATCCTTTATAGCTGAATTTTCCATAGCCATTTCATTGGACAAAAATTGTCAGGACTGTTTCTTCCCCTGAGCAGCCCTGTTTCTCTTTCTAGAAGGCAGTGGTTGTGAAATTATTCTAATGTGTGTGAATTGGTGCTTGCTTTGCCATCTCACTGGATTTATTAGGGTTGAACTAACAGAGAGAACAAAACCGCTGCTTAATCATCTCCCTTTCACAATTAGCAATGCCAATAAAAAGAAGGAATGTGTGTTATCCCGAGTCTGTGCTGTGACTGTCAGTGGGAGCAGCACTGTAGTAATTTATTTCCACCATCAACAGAGGGACCTCTGGATGTGCAAGCAGCAGCTATAATGAACCATATTCCAGCAATCCCCAGCTGGAAAATGTTTCCTACCTGGGGAAATTACACTTGGATACAGATGGATAATACCACTAATGACAGTGTCTTATTGATAAAAGCCCATTTCTTCTAAAAAAATGATGAGGAGAAAAAAACCTTTAGTTACGTATCTTGCATGGTGAAAAGGAACTAGAGTTGGCAACCCATCAGAGAGGGAAGGAGGAGAGGCTTCTCCAGGATGGCAGCATAAGCAGTGTCACCGACGTGACTGCTGGCCAGGATTCTCACAAGAGAATGGGCTGCTTTGAGTGACCAAACTGTAGAGAATAAAGGAGAAGATTCGATAGAGGCCTTGCCACCAGCAAACTCTGTGCCTGGGGGGCTCCTTTGAGCCACCACAAAGGGCTTTGCAAAATGACTTTGCAAAAATGAATGACTCTGGTCTGGCATCTTCAGGGCTGAAGGGCTGACAAAACCAAAAATGATTCTCTTAATGGAAAAATGAGACTATGGCTTCTCTGTTAAAGCCTGGGGATCTAAGGCTTTTCCTGATGCATACTAAAGAATGGAAAAAAGGCTTCAGGAGAGGAAAAAAGATCTCAGAAAGCCAGAGAAAATAAACAGAAAGAGAACTGATATTTACATTGTGATCTTCCAGATTATTTGCTGTGCTATTGCATAAGTTCATTTACTGAATGCTGTCTTTTACCAAATAGATTGCTTCATTTCTTCTTGGTTTATTTGGATATTCAAGCAGGCAGCCCACAGAAATGCCTTCTGGAGCGTTCAAGTTACTCTACAGATTCAGTGCTTGAGGCCTTCAACAGCTTTTGTTTAGAATGGTCTGATTCCCTTGCAGGGCTCTGTTTACAGGCATTGCTTTAGATAACTAAGTCTTAATATGTGGAAGAATGACTATTCATTTGTTTAACTGGAACCTTCCTCTCCTTAGTCAGTCACCACAAGATCCAGTGCCCCCACAGAGGTGGGAAACTCTCTGTGGTGTGTTAGAACAGGTGAGTTCCCGCCTCTAGGATGGACATGAGCAGCAGATGCAAAATCCTCTGCAACAAACCCATCATGGGGAGACTGGAACTCAGTTTCCTTCCTGTGCTCCCTTTTGCTTCCAGTGTGATAGCAGCTGGTTTTGGGTGAATAGCAATTAAAAACTGCTGTAGGGGCTGGCTGAACAGGGCTGGCAGTGGGAGTGACAGCATGTGGCCAAGGATACCTGTGACTCTGGAGGCTGGTGGCCTTTCTACTGCATCTGTGCTACAACACAGTGGTTCTATTTCCAGTTGGGTGGAAACCCCCCATTTGACAGATGACTCCTGCAGCGTAAAGTTTCAGATTTCAGATCTATCCAATCTTGTCCTGCCATATCCTGTCCTACTGTTGGCAGATTACTGCAGTTCAGTCTTCCCTAGCAACTCAACAGCTACAAGCAGACCTTTCCTTTCCTGGCACTGCAAATACAGAGTGAAGGGTGCTCAGTTCAGCTGCTGGTGGAATTTAGGTTGGTAGGGGACTCTTGGGGTCACCTAGTCCAAGTATTACTAAAAGTGGGTCCAACCAGAAGAGAGTCTCAGGGCTTCTCCAGTCATGTTGTGGTAACTCCAGGGATGGACACTCCACAACCTCCCCAGGCCCCTTATGGTAATTTACCCCCCACCTCCCCCCTGCATTTAATTAAGATTTTCTGTGTTGGAGGTTGGATTCAAACTACAAAACAAGTTTGCTGAACTCATTCAGTTCCAACAGCTGTTTTTATTTCAAATAGCAAGAACTGATGCTGCCCATTTTTCATGAGAGGGCAACTATGCCACCACGTTTATCAAAAAAGTCTTTGGCCTCTAATGAAACTTTCTCTCTTAGACTTGGCTGATTGTGAAGCTTTTTGGAAGGCTTTGCAAAGGTCATAGCCTCAATCCTCAGATTTGAGGAGAATGTCAGAAGGCTTTAAAGGGTCATTTTATATCCAGCAAAACACTGGATGATACGGCTTGTCTTGGGCAAATATTTTCCCTAAGCTGCAAAAATGTTGTATTTATACTTTTAATGTATGCTGTGTTATTAAGCTCTGACATTAAACACCTCCATGGCAGTTTGGAGGCACTGAACTTTGCTAATCATACAGTAAGAGAAGGGAAGGGGAAACCTGGCAGGTCTTACAGTACATTTGTTCCTTGTTATTAACTCCAGAGGTCCCTTCCAACCTTGGCCATTCTGTGATTCTGTGACTGTGCTTAATGATGAACTGATCAAAACTCTCAGCAGACAAAACTGAAGACCTGGATTGAATTAAAACTACAATAGCTACCTGTATAATCTGTTTTTTACATAGTACAGGGACCAAGACTACTAAAATACCTTCTATTCTTTAACAGGAAAAGGAATGGTGGTGATGATGCCAACAGAGATACCCAGCTTTGATGCAAACACATGCAGGTGAAGCCTTACAAAGAACCCAAAACCAGAAAAGCCAGCAGAGACCTTCATCTGATAATGCCCTGGAACGTTACCCTCAACAGAAGAGCGTGTTCTTGAGGAAATGACTCCATCATTCTGCTGATGGCTGAGACCTGACAGGCAAGTCAAACATTTACAAACCACAGAAAGGTAGTCTATGGAATAAAGTGGAGCAAAATATACTTAACTGCACTGGATAGCAAATTCCTGGAAAAATGAAGTATTGTTCAGCCTAAGACTACTTGAGCCTGCCAAATAAATTCAGCTGGGAAAAGATGTTGAGGTCAAGATCAAGGGAAAAATCCAACAAGTCAGCATTGAGAGACTTCGGCATTTATTGCTTAACCCACCAGACTTGCAGGATATTGGCTTCAGTGCTTGAAACTCTTCTGTTGAAATGGTTTCACTGTATCAGTTCCACTATAAATGAACAAGCAGAGTTCTGGACCTCCTTTCAGCCCCACTGTGGGGTGCTTTAGCTAAGTGTTCCTCAGTTCCAACCTGGTCTACTTTGCACAGACCACTCGGGTTTGTCTGGATCCAGAGAATAAATCTTGCAGGTACATAATAACACTGGAATACTCAATTTATAGTTCTGCTCCAGTAAATGTTTGATTGCCTAAGAAAAAATGGAAAGATAATAATCTCTTAAAGTAGGAGAAATGATGATTAGAACCCTTTTGTGAAGGTGGAAGCTCTCCTCAGGCATTCAGCATTCGGTCTCCTCAGGCAGAGAAAGGAATTGTCGCAAGATTGGTTTGAGCTGTGACTCTGTCTCATTTTAAAATAATCCTTCAAGATGAGTCATGCCTTTTTCAACTCCCAGTGTAACTGAACTCTACAAGTAGGAAAAAAGAAACCCAGCAATAACTCCCACTCCTTTCTGCCTCCTCCCAGTGCTAAATCCCCTCTCAGACTTTGGCAGAGCACTTCCCTGGCCATTGGCTCTGACTCTCCCAGCTTGTGTCCCAAAGACAAGTGTGCAATTAGCCTTTGCCTTCTGGGCTAATTGACCTTTGGCCTTTGTCTTTTCAGCTAATTACCAAGGCAGCCTCTCTGGCTGTTTGGCAAAGACTGACACAGTGGTGAGAGTTTGAGCGTGTTTGAGCTTCAGGCTGAGGCACAAATGTGAAAAGACAGTTTTTTCCGATGCCATTTCCCACTTCCCATTTTTTTTCACACATGCTGGTCCTGCAGCAGAGCAGCCTGCCACAGAAACTGGTCCTGATTCTGTGTCCTGAGGGTGTGAACTGCTAAACTGGGTCTAGGAAAGTCAATGTCTTCTGACTTAACAATTCCGACATTTCTTGTCCTGCCAGTTCCTAAAAGCAACTTTTCAGGATCTCTACCCCTCTCTAGAGCGCCAAAATACTGTGTTTTAGTTTTTGATTTCAGATGAATGTTTTTCATTCATTTTTCAGTGTTTCAAGAAATGTTGTATTATTGTCAGGCAACTGAACCAAACATAGGTAAATGGCACAACCCTGGTCAACCAATACGGTGATAAAGGTGAGGTATCAGTGTTGTTCAAAAGATGGGATTTTCATCCTAATGGTTCAACCTGCTCAACAATTCTCTTTTGGTTTGGCCAGGTAGAAGGGCATAACCTTGAGCAAGAGAAAAGCCTTTTCAGTCTTGTGAAAAACAGGTTCACATGAAGGTAGGATTGCAGCTTTTATCATTATCAGGAGGGGCTTTGCTTCTGAGCCTGTCCTGGATGTCACAAAGAAATAAAAGCAAAAATTGTTACTCATACTCAGGATTGTTTACATACGTATTATTAGAAAAGAAATCAATTATTTCCTATTATTACAGGTGCTGCTGGAGTGCCCTGTGTGTAATACATGTTTGGATCTTAATAGCTTTAGGAGGACTCTCCCAGAAGGCACTAGGAAAATACAGGAATATATACTAACATGATACATAGTTTATTTGCACACTGAAAGTGTCCTGGTGATGTCTGAGTTCACTGAAGAAGATCTAGTGGGAGATGGTGTTCCGGAGATGGATTTGTTCCATGTGGGATATGTTCAGTTGCCATGGTTATTTCATGAAAATATGTGTACAGTTACTTAAGTCCCCGTATAGTTTAACTTACACAATAAATAAATATATATATATATGAGTACAGAACTTGTCACATGAGACAAACTCTTTATAATCTGAGGTCTTATGGTAATAAATTGAAACTGAAATATATATTGTGCAGAGATACACAGGAGCAGTGGCAGCTAAGGCAACAGTATTCATCTTCTTACATAAATAGCAAAGCAGGTCAGAAATGCAAAACAGGTCAGAAATAAATGAGTTTCTGGAAGCTGAAGTGATGATGCGGTAATCTGAATTTTGGAAATGATCTGGTGACATTCAGAATTACAAATAATGAACTTGACTTTCACACCTTGGATTTTTGTGTCACTAAAAGAGGCAGCAGGAGGAAGGACTAAAGCAGGAGAAAAGTGAACATTCAGGTTGTACAAATTAGTCAGTTCAAATTAGTTGCTCAGCTGAAGGTACTTTCTCAACTGATCTTTGGAATCTTTACTGACTGTTTGTATTTCTCTTCAAGCATTGAATAATTTAATAACAGAATGTGAGTAATGCCTTAAAGGAAATAAGTGTGTCTAGTTATTTCTTACTGCTAAAGATAATATTACCTTTCCTAGACTGGCTGATGAAATGCATTAGCATGACACTGATATGCTTGTGAGCCCCTGTTTGGAATGCCTGGTCCTTTCCTGTGGTCTGAAGCAGTGAAGCAAGAGAGGGACAGCCTTGATCCCTTGTGCTCCTTCTGCATTTCAGTATTTAACTGTTTGAAGTGTTTGTCAGAGTAGAAGCTGAACTCTTACAGGCTGGAGTAGAACTCGAGTTCCAGTTTTTAAGAAATTTGGTTTTCAGAAATGATGTTTTTATTCTGATTTGGAAAGGTTTGACTCTATGGGCTCATAGAGTGTGGCGTTATGAGTAAAATAATGCAAAACCACAAGCTGTCCCAAAGGTGCAGTGGAAATTTAAATTCACTACAAAAAAAGATAGTGTGGCTGAGCTTCATAATGTCAAGGTTTTGTCTTTTACCACTGGACATTTTAAACAGATGTAACTCTGAAATACCAGGTGCTGTAGAACAGCCATCCAAAAGTTCGTGTTCCTGGGTGGGGTGTGTGAGAAGGAACATGGTGGGCACTGGATCACACGTGACTGCACTGCAGGGAGAGCACGTGGTGTGGCTCTGAGGGGGACTGGGCTCAATGCTGCTTAGAGATTTCAAATCCAGTCTCAATTCCAGAGCAAAGGCAGGGGGCCATGTGTGAGTTCTGGTGATAATGTGGATAATGATTCTGTCAAGTCAAATGCACATGCTGACCAATATAAATGAGTTATCAAGGCCTTTTGAATAATGTCCTGGTGCTGAGCCATAAATCAAAGTGCAATCATCAATCCATCTGGAGAGGGAGGCCTAAGAAGGTTTAGTAGTAACCCTCAAGTTGGTACACATATTAATATGAAAAATAATGACTCTGCCAACCTTAAACGAGTGGTTTGCTCTGAATAAACACTCTGTTAGAATTTGGGCAGCGTGGTAAAGCCATTTGACAGGTTTGTTTGTCACATGAATAATATCTCCCTTGGTGTGTTAGAACAACTGACAGCCCCTTGTCGGTGCCAGCAGGTCAGTGGGTGAGCGCTGTGTGACTCCAGCAACTATCCTGCTCAACTGGCCTTTTAATGATGTAATTATTATCTATTAATTGAATAAATACAGTATTCAGGATCTTGGTCATAGGCATGGATGATTTTTGTTCTTGATGAAGAAACAAACGGGGTTAAGCAGGTGGTCTTTCTCTCAAAGGGTTTTCAGTCTGAATCCAGCCAGGATGAGGCAGTGGACAGACAGACAAACTGAACACCACAAGAAGAAATGAGGCCCTTTTGGTATGTGAGGTAAGCAGTGGTCTCAGGACTCCAGCAAACTAATCATTGTCAGGGGCTTTGTCAGCAGCCCAGCCAGGCAGAATGTCAGAGCAGGTTTGGGGGGATCAGGCATTACTGGGCATCTGGTTCTGGAAGCTCCTCTCAGATGTGGTAGAAGATGCTGGCAGAGAACTTTTAATCTTAAGGAATCACGTCTTACAGCGTCTCATCCTGAGGATAGGGCAGGGGTGGGGAAGGCTGTGTATCCACTTGGCTAACTTGAGCTATATTTAAGAAAATAATAAGGTTCTAAGAAATACGAAGTTCCAGAGATGTTATGGATTCGGGCTGGGAGCACTGGAGAAGCTTTTTAATGGCACCATGGAGGGAAAGGCTGGAGCAGGCAGGGCTTCAGACAAGCAAGCAAAGTTTCTGCTTTATTAAACACCAGAGAATCCAAGCACACAATTTAAATCCATAAAAAACAGGGTTCACTAGTTCCAGTGCTCATGCTATCACTTGTTCCTGTTATTAATTTTCCCAGTGGCACTTATTCCACTGTAGTTTCATGACTGTACAAGATGTGTTTCATCTATAGCCAAGCTGTGAAAACCTGAACTTTCTATTTATTCCTAATTTTTTTGTATCACATAGACAAAAATGCATTTTCACTAAAGTCAATTTTGCCACAAGGCAAAAGTAGTTTCGTCTTTCCTGCCTACTCCCATCTTATTTTCCCAAACTGAAACTTTGTCTGTGCGAGAGAAGAAGTAGCAATAAAATGCTCTGACAATAATCAATAAGTGTTTTAGTACTTGGCTCTGTGATGTTCCAAAGAAAGGAGAGGTTGATACAGATAGCATAGAAATATTCTTGCAAATATCTTTTGTTTTAAAATACCTATTGTTATCCTTCCACGTCTGCTTTTATTATGGGAAAAAAAAAAAGATTTCTGTTGCTTGTGAGGTCCCTACATTGAGAAAATTACCAACCAGGCACTGTAATTGCTGGAGGGGAGCAGCAAATGAGGCTGCTTCACATTATTTAGACAATTTGATTACTCTTACTCATGATTTCAGAATGTGATAATCTAAGTGTTGCTTTGAGTGCTCAACCATCTTCCATAGTGATTTATACAAACAAATGAAACGTTGAGGTGAAGTGTTCCGGATTTGGATCTCCTGAAACTCCAGGTTCTGCCCTTTGTTACAAACACCCTGTAAATTCCCCCAACTCGTGTGTCCTATTGCAGTTTGGGGGGAACCATCAGGTCTCTGCATTGTCTCTGAATTTGAAGCAAGACCACTCGACTTCTCTGCAACAATAGAACTTCATCAGGAAAATGGTCCTAACATTAACCATACACATCAACCCACCTGTTTGGATGTTACAATTATTTGTGGCTAAGAGGAACAGATGCATCTTTTTCAAAACAGGCCAGGATGCATAACAGGGTGATGCAGAGAAAGAGGAGTGATCACAAGTACAGAGAACACCTATATACTATGGGAAAGAACAAACTGAATTTTATTATTCATCTGTCTCCATGAGAAGATTCCACATTTGCTGCGAAACATGTTCGTGTTGATACATGAATGTATTTGGCTGCTTGGAGTCAGGTTTGTGTATGGAATGCGGCAGTGGGTTCCATCCAAAGACTGACAGAATTAGCCTGACTTTTGTAAGAATGGCTCTTGAACTCTTTCTGAACATTGAAAACTGAGGTGTTGTGAAGTGGGGCCCCGAGTCTGGTCTATCTGTAGTACACCTTGTTTGTGTGAAAACAAGTGGGATATTTGGAATGCCAGCTACCAACCAGACAACATATTATAACCAGATTATATTTGTAATTCTGAGGCCACGGGGAAGAAATGTGTATTGTTCATTTGGCTTCTCTTACCTGCTGGCAGACTCTTGGAATTCCAATTGTGCAACAGAGCTATTTGTGTTAAAACTGTCTTTTGTCCAGTGTGAATTGTGGTGTAATTCTAGAAGTGCCTGCAGTTCCTGCCAGAGCACTGCAATGGGATGTTGGTGCCTACCTACTGAACAGTACTGTATAAATACCCTGAAAAGCTGGATAAACTCTCAGTGTAATGCACATTTGACCTCTTTGTCTCCAGAAATTAATTATATCGAGTTTAAATTTCTGTGTCCTAGTCTTGCTTACATCTAGTTAACCAGCCTGAGCTTTAACTTCTTAACTTCAACGGTGCACAACAGATTGGAAGAGGATTTCTGTGCAGGCTGTGAGGATGGGTGGTGATCACATATTCTCAAGGTCAGGCAATGGAATAACAAATCAGGAATATCCATATTTTATTGAGCAGTGCTGCTAGAATGCCAAGGGACTTGCAGTTACTGAAGTTCTAGTTTGTTCTACTCTTTGAAGTGAACATTTTGTGTGGGGTTTGGATTTGTTTTACTGTTTACATAGAATGCATTGAGATTATATTGCCAGTCTTGCAATGGAGGGGGCAAAATTTGCACTTGCCTGGGTTAAACTCTGTCCCACAGGATTAAGGATGGCAAATCAGATATATTTATATAAAAATGGGTATTTATGATGACAAATGATTAGACAAAAAGGTCGTAATCACAATTATTTGCAATATAGAAGCTAAAATTACTAGTATAGTATAGTGCACTGTATCAAAGCAATTATATTAAAGCTGGCAAAAAAGACAGAAACAATTATTAAGTAGAGATTGATGTAACTCACCCATACCAGTGACTGGACTTTGACAGTCTACACTGAAGGACTGTCAGTCAGGTGTCTCCAGTCCAGCCGTGTCAGCTCAGTATTTTTAGATAAAGATACTTTACCACATCTGCCAAACCTTTGCTTCACTGTCAGGATGTTAACCTTGGGGTAGTTTGAGTCAGTTTTGCTGGGTTTAGCATAATTCAACACCAAAAGCAGCCTGACGCACCCTCTCTCAGTCCCCCACTGAGAGCCTGGCGAATAGGGCATTGTTGGAGTTGCCTGAGCACATTCCAAGGGCAGAGCAGCCTCAGGTGAGCTGAAGAGGCTTTTTTGTAATGAGGTTATAAGACAGTGGTTGTAAATAGACTAAATCAGAAGAGAGATAGAAGCTAAAGATCAAAGCAAAGAGCAGGGATTGAGGGAGCAGGGGAAGATGGGTACAGGATGGAAAACAAGTTAAAATGAATAGATATCAAGGAGTTACGGAGCTTGGAGCTATGATAAATAAACAAGGTCCTGGACATACTGAAACTAGAAATCATTAATTCCACATTTCCTCTATGTAGTGCAAATATGCAGAGACCTGTCTGCAAGACATTTTGCTACCAAGTTGCCTCTCAGGACTGAGTGTCTGAAACTGGATGGGATTTATGTAACAGAAGTTCAGCTGCCGTGTGACATATTAGGGCAATTAATATGCACAACATTGCTTTTTCTCCTCCAAGTTAATAAACAGCACGTTCATTTCTTTTCTACTAATTGAATGTTTAACTTGTTTGTCTAAGGCCAGTGGTAGGTCAGGAAGGGGTTAGAATGGATATTGCTTGTTTTCTCCAGAGCCCTGAACCATCACTGGGTTCATATTTCCTCCAGCCTGTCTCATTGTGATACTATTTTGCAGACAGATGAAAGAGTTTCTTTCATAATTAAAACAAAAGGGCAAGTGGAGAGTTAGGGAAACTGATAATTATATACAAACTTTTTCCCCCAAGGGCAAAAATAAAAAAAAAAATCAATGTGTTTCAGTTTTTTCCCAATATAATTAGTGACTTAATGATGAGATAATTAGTGTACATATTTTCTTTTCAGGACTTAACTGTGCAAGGAGTTTATAGCTAGAGAATACTTTCTCTTTCTATCATTCTTATGGCTCACTCGGGCATATGAACAATGGGAAATAAGGAAACAACTTAGTGCAGTTAAAAAAATGAGATCATTTAAGACGTATTTCTCAGCTACTTTATTTGTGAGCTAGTTTTGTTATTGTTCCTTGAATTTCTTGTTTGCTTAGGTTGAAAATTTTTGAAGACCAACAGCAAAGCTGTAATTATAATGACTCCTGGAGTAATTCAAGAACTAACTGAAATTTTAAAGTGATTTTGGCACTGAGGTTGGAGATTGTTATCACTTTAGACACCTGCAGGAGTCTTGTTTTCTTATGCATCTTCAGTAGCCACCAGGCAGAGTGAATCCTTTTGCTAGCAGAATAGGAATCTGGCTTGCAGGATATGAATCAGGTTTACATTGTTCTCTCTTAACTGTGTAAGTTATGTGTAAATAAAGCTCAATGTCAGGCAGACTTGTCAGTAATACTCAGCAGGGTAGAGGCAAAATAGCTGCCTAGAGGGATTTTGGAAGAAATGGGATGGGTGTGTGTTAAAGTAGGGGGGTTCTCTGCGTGGACATCAGGGAAAGTTTCTCTGAAATACATTTCCTGTGAAGACACCTGGATTAACCATATGGTATTAAGAAAAAAACCTCCTATATAGAGAGCAGAGAGCTTGCTGAGCAGTATTTGCTGACACCTGCTCAGGCAAGGAGAAAAGCTGTCCCAGCTCTCATTCAAGGACCTGCCCTGGCTCAGCAGCCATGGAACCACCATTCCAAGAGCAGATTTCTGGCTTTGTGGGAATAGTTTTGCTCTCCTCTTTCTTATACAAGCCTTGGAGCATTAGCTGGGTGTCTGTGATGCAGAATAGAGCTGTTGGTGAGCAAACCTTTCTGTTTATTGGATAATCCTCTTTATGAGCTGCACAGGGAAGAGGAAATTGCCTAGTGTTCCGTGCTATCTGACAAGTGCTCTCCTGTGGCCTGGACAGAAGCTTCTTTTGAGCCACCTGTGTTCCCTGTTTCTATCTGTATCTTCAGCATGGAGACTAAGCCACTCTAAGCTAGCTTTGAGTTATTAATCCTTTCCTATCCTCTTTCCTTTCTCCCCCCCTATCTGCCAATATTGTTTCTTGCCTTCCCTGCCAATATGTGAAGTTGTGCTTCCACATTGCTCCAGGGTTTAGCCTTTCTCTGCACCTCCTAATCCCTTCCTGCATCCATTCCACCAGTTCTGTTTGGTCTTGCACAACTTTCCTGCTTACCATTAGAAACTCACCCCTTCTTTCTCACAGAAGGGAAGGGAGCTTATTTTTATTCCTTCCTTAACTTAAACGTAATTCATCAGTTCCTTTAGAAAAGCCAGCACCTCCTAAGCCTGTGCTGGTGCCGAGGAAGGAGCAGTAGGATGTCCTGAGCCAGGCCCAGGAAGGCCTGTGGTTGTTCCTGGAGGAGACATCATTCCTGCTCAGGAGGAGGCAGGTGAAGGTTTGCCTGGGAAGGGAATGTGCCCATGGGTGTGCTCACTCACTGAAGGGAAGTTCACCTGAAGTTTGGCAGCTGCCAAAGAGGTGGAGTAAGGTGGTGGGGCAATGCCCACGTGGTGCAGGTGAAGGCACAGGCAAGTGAACAGTGGCAAACGGTATCCAGAGAATTGTTAACATGGTCTGGACTTGTGAAAATTGCCATGGGTTAATCTTCATTCGGTCAGTCAAGTTAAAATTACATTAAAACTGACATTCCCGTCAGTCCCTGGGAATGTCCAGGTAGCCAAGGAGAGAGAAGAGCAATTGGGGCAGGACAACATGCAGAGTGTGGGCTGGGCTCTGACTCAGCTCTCTGACACTTCTGTGTCAAAGATCTATTTGGAAAATTTGCTAATGCTGAATTCTTAGTTGTTTCCTTCTTTTTTTCCATCATCGATGCAGCTTCTGGAAGTGAAATGTGCTGAAACACAGAGGGCAGTAATTTGAGAAAAGGTTCCTTTTAAAGGGTAATTTGGCAAAATGTGAAGGCCAGAGATGTTTTTACAGGTTTGATTTTCAGGATATGTACCATTACTTATGGGGCAGAATCCCCAGAAAGGTTCAGTGACATTTAAATGAAGTAATAGATGAAGGGTCATTCCTGTGACTCAAAACCAAATGAAAAGCACAAGGATAAATGGACATTTTGTGCACTCCAGTAAGAGTACAGTGAGGATATTTCATTTAGATAGGAAGAAAACACCAGATAGTCCATGAGCTAAAGTGATGCTTGGGATGTTACTTTCTAGAGGAGAGTGGATTTATAACTTAAACTAATTCATTTCATGGAGGGCAATGGTAATTGAGACCTCTTTGTATGTTTCATAGTGTGAATACTAATGTAATTAAATGCTTAAAATTAAGACTAGATAAAAACTTGATCTGACAGTAGTAGCTGGAAAGACAAATTGCAGAGCACAGAGCCACTGTGTGAATCTGTGATTAATTTATAGAGCCATGTATAATGCAGTAAATAGCAGCATGGCAGTTATTATGGAACCAAACTGTGTTCGTATTGGCATGTCTGAGGTGATGACTGGTCTCAAATAGCATTATTTGAAGACGAGTAGAGAGAATAATGAAGGAACACCATTGTGCCCTGCTGTCCAGTGCCTTCCAAAATGGAAAGTGAAACTGGTATATTTTGGGGTTCATTGATTTAATTGAGAAAAAAACCAACAAGTTTTTCATCAGTAAGATTTTCCTGTTCTTGTCACAAGCAAACAGCTTCTTTCATCATCACCACCACCAAGACAAAAGTCTCTTGGAGGGGCACGGAACAGAGGGTGGAAAGGCAAATCTTTCTTGCTCTAAAATGAAATCATTAGCAGGGCTTTCACTCATCCAGAAGATTGAGATGGACTTTGGTGGAAATTCTTCTTTAAAAACTAAAGAAATTTACTGATTGATTATTGAAAATACACAAATTCTTTCCCCCTTCTTTTTTTTTTTTTTTCAATTTTTGCTAAAAATTCCTGAAGTAACAGGGTAAGGCTTGCTGCTTATGAATTTTATTTACTCTTTTTTGATGCTAAGAACTGGTTTTAATAATTACTGTCATAAGTAAAGTTTGCAGTTAATTCTGATTCTGAGGTAGTGTTGGAATAAAGGTGGTGTTTGAAAAGATCTTGAATTAGATCCTGTATTATAGAAAGGGTGAATATATGCATCAAAATCTGATTTTGATGGAGATATTAAATTGTAAACTAAACAGGCAGGGCTGTGATATCTCCCCTTCTTTTACAATTTTGGTTTAAATTTCAGTACTGGAAAACTACAGTCAGTTTATTCCTGATAACAGAGTTCAACAATGATATTCCTGAATGCAATCAGGGGACGTATCATGGCTGTGATACCTGCAGAATATGCCCAGTAATAGGAATGTGTCTGAAAGAAGTGATGAAGCAGCTGCAGTTCCTCCACTGAAGGGAAAAAGAAGCAGCTGGAAATACTGAGGGGAAAAAAAAAAAAAGCAAATACAATTGGCCTTTTAAAATTGCTGTTCCCCTTCATCTGAGCTCAAATGGTCCTCATTGCTGAATGGAATGGGCACATTTGTGTTTGAGTTTTGAGGGGAGTCCTCAAAACTGCATCAAAATTTAATTTAACAGCTTGTTAATGTCAACCCCAGCTTAGCACTGAGGCGTTTTGCAAGGTAACTGTAATTAGTGAGCACATGAACCCGGCTGTGGCACAGTGTCTCCAGAACCACCAGTGGGAAGGGCTGGCTCTCCAGAGATCTGTAATGTTACACTGGTCAGAGAACTAGAAATTACCCAGCTTAGTTTAGGGCTTGGCAATTCATGGACTGGAAAACACTAATTGACCTGTTTTAAGATGCAGCCTTCCAGTGCTGGGTGTGCAGTCGTATGTTCCCAAGTACTTGCAGTTATGAGTCACTAAGAAGCTAGATTATGATGATCAGGTGATTAAGCCATAAATATTATTCTTGGCTTACAGTAAATAACATCTGTGAGATAAGATGTCATCTTTCCCAGTCAGGCCTAGGCACTTAGGCCTTGCCAAATTCCTGAAGTGCTTCACATTCCCTGTGGAGACTGGTTATTGTACTTTTTACACTTGCCTTTAATGTTTTGGTCAATGAAATTCTTTCAATTCTGTAACAATTCTAGGGAGCTGTGCTTAACTTCATTCTTCTCTGATCACAGTTCCTTGCCCCTCTTCTTGTTGCCTCAATGAGCATCCTCTTGAACAATTCACAGCTCATCTGACTTCAGTGACAAGCAAGAAAGGGACAGATTCTTCTGCAGACAGTATTTTCTTGAAATAATTATCATGATTTGACTGATTCTAGTCAAGTCCGCCCTGACATTTTGATAAGACAGCGTGGGAATTAAAACACAAGGGGAATTTTCCTTTGCCCTTAATTCCCTCATTAGACCTGTGGGTGGGACATCAAAACTGTTTTCAGAGACCCAGTTTCTTCCTGTGGAAGTTGTTAGTTTGGGACCAGTAATCCCATTTTGGGGTGCCTTTGTTTTGAAATAATTCTTTAACTGTGATTTGCCAAGAACTGTACTGAGACTTGATGGTTTTATCTGCTTTAGCCCAGCTGAAGAGATGTGATAAATGCAACCTGTTAAACACCACAATGAGCCATCCAAAGCTATAGAGAGAGAAGACTGACATGATAGGCTATAATCAAAGGAGAAGGGAGATGTAGTGCCACACAAATACCTCTGAGAAATTTGTTAAACAAACTCAAGCTCTTGTATAATTAGATGACAAGATTTATTTTAAACTATGAGGTATGAGTGTGACAGCACTATAATTTGTCTTAAATAATTTCTTCACACCCAACAAGACACGGTCTTCTGAGTTCAGGCCTGCTCTGCATTTCTTAAAAATAAAACCAAACATTTTTTACACCTAAATCGAGTATGGGGGAATGGAAATAAAGCTTGCTGAAAGGCAGGTTTGAAATTTCCTTTCAAGATTAAAGAGATTACTTGATTTACTGAGGTAATTACTCATGCTTTGCTATCCGATTTCCTCTAAAATAATCTTGTTGACAGGTCCTGTTTAATTTTTGTGATTGTGAAGGGATGTGTACACACAGAGGCAGTTTAAACCTTTGGGGACAGGACATCTATATCTGGTTCTGCCTTTGTTCCCCGTGTAACCAGTTGCTGTCCAGAATAAGCAGTACAGGCTGAAGGGTCCCTTCTTGCACTGTTAAAGGGAAGGCATTAATAGCAGTATTACAGGTGCTTTCCTCATTTTCCCTGTTCTGAAAGGAGGGACAGAGAGCATTACATCTGGTGGGCTAAATTCTGGCATGCTATTAATATTATTTTATTTTCTGTGAAGGCTAGATACGAAAATCCATATTTACTACAGCCAGTCATTTGCTGTACTTGTTTTAAATTAGTTTTCCGGGAATATTTTGCAGTAGCAATGCCCCAGTATGCTCTGGCACTTGCACAGCTGGGCTGTGCTCCGTGCCTGTGGTGTTGGTGGCAGAGGACCAGGATGAGATGTCTGTGCCACATTGTGTATCGTGTCCCTGATTCTTTACAATGCCTGAGTCTGGGAACAATGCAGGGAACATACCCAGGCAGGTGGAGTTTTGTTTCCATGGCTCTAAATTGCTTTCTACAAATATTTGTGCCAGTCTGTGGAATGCTCATGGCCAGGTGAGTCAGTGTGACCAGAGCAACGGCTGCTAATACCAGAGGGAGTATTTATGGGAACGTTTTGCTGCATTCATGCAGCCTAATTATAACAGATGTCTACATTATCCATGACATTTTGAGCTCTTCTGGTTTATTTCCTATTGTTTCCAGGTTCTAGTACATTTTAAGCAAAAGTACTTGCTGGCAGCACAGAACTCCTCTGTTTTCAGTGATCCATCTGCCATTTGGAATAGTTTGATCAGACATCAAGTCAAAGACCCTTCTTTGTTTGCCAGCTTTTCTCCCTCTGTAAGTTATGATGAGCTTTTTCTTTTTCCTTATACTCCAAGTGCTTTCATTCTTGCCACAGGGTCTTTTAAAAACTCTGCATCCCTCCCTTACATGTCACGAGGAATGTGAAACCTTATTGAAAGGGAAGATAATCAGCCTTGTGTTACTTGCTCGTGTTTTTGGTGTGTTTTATCCTAACTAGATGGAGCTGTTCTGAACCGGTGGTGATCCCAAAGGAAATCAGCTGATTCTTTCTGGTGACATAGCTGGGTAACCTTCCTGACAAAATGAAGCACCAGTGCTCTGTAGCTGAGCTCTCTGGAGGTAACGCTCATCCTCGCAGAGCTAGAGCTGTTCTATATTCATGGAGCTTTGAATTCATTAACTGGGAGTCTGTTGTCTTGTCAAGTCTCTACTAAGAAATGTTAAAATTCAACCAGATGTCTGGTGTTATCTCGTCCTAAAAAAAAAAAAAAAAACCAGAGAAAATCTTTAATCTGTGAAGCTGATAGTCAGCGAAGTTCAGTCCGTTCCCATACCTGGCACTTCTTGCTGCTTGGAACATAATTATCATGGTTGGGTCAGGAATTTTCACTCAGCAAGGTGTTTTTTTTTTTTCTCAGAAAATTATTAGAAAGATGTCTGTCACAGTTTATTGGTTGAAACCACGAATATGTGACACATTTGCTAGTACTGTGAGGCTGCTATTCTGTCACTCCAGTGCAGTGATACAACTCCTGGTAGCAGATTTTATGGGTGTTCTTAGCAGAACATCAAGACTCAGAATGTCTGACTGGTTATTCTGGATGGAACTGCATTGATAGATCTTTCTGTCCTCTTTCTCAGAACTTACAGCTGAGGGATAAAATTGTAATAATGATTTTCAGAGGCTCTTAGTCCTAAGACTGGTAGCCCACAAGCCTGGCAGCCTGATCCTAGTTTTACATTAATAATCTTGCATGCTGAGGAGCCTTGTCTTCACGTTGAAGTTACTGCTTTGTGACAGTGAACCCAGCAGCTCTTGGACCCCTAACTGCAGTTAGAAGTGTCAGATTTTCTTCTCTTCAGCAATAAGCCCCAAAGCCTTGGATTTCCACCAGTGTTCTCAGCCTGCATCTGAATCTCTAGGACAGCCAAAGAACCCCTGAAGTTCACTGCCAGTGGCTCTGGCATTTCTGAATGGGAAACAGCAAAGGAGGTTTTCTTGGTGTCCTAATATTTTCAGTGGGGTTTTTGTTGAACATTCCTTATGCAAAATCTAAGCAAAAAATAATGCATGATGTAAAATCTAAGCATTTCAAAATGTTAGCATTTTCCTCTTGACAATAATCCCATTTGCATCTGGGTTTAAACTGAATAAGGGGAAATTTAGGTTAGATATTAGGAAGAAATCCTTCCCTGTGAGGGTGAGGAAGCCCTGGCCCAGGTTGCCCAGAGAAGCTGTGGCTGCCCCATCCCTGGAAGTGTCCAAGGCCAGGTTGGATGGGGCTTGGAGCAACCTGGGCTAGTGGAAGATGTCCCTGCCCATGGCAAGGGGTGGCATGGGATGAGGTTTAACATCCCTTCCAGCCCAACCCATTCCACGGTTCTAGGATTCTGTCTGTACAATACCCAGCGCTTCTCACCTGCAAACTGGAAACTCCTGTACTCCAGTGCTGGAGAGATCCCAAAGCTTTATCATGACGCTTTCTCCAATTTTCTTCCAACAGAACCTTTGTCTGAGGGGCAATAGTGGTTAAATGACTAGGAAAGATTTCCTTAGGAAATCCTACTCCTCAAGAGCCTGTTGAGATGTTAATCTTCCACCTGCTTCCTTATTTTGGACTCCAGGCAGACACAGTGAAAGCAGCTTGGGATACTTCACTTCAAAAGACATTTTCAGCACCAGGGGTTGCTTATTGATTCAGCTGTTCATAAATCATTTAGAGATCCTCCTGCTGAACACATCTTTCAGACAGGATCCCTGATGTTACTTAACTCAGCTGTACAAGCCCTCCAAGGCAACCCACCCCAACAATACCTTGTTTGATCAAGTGTCTGCTTTAGGGCTTTTTTTTTAGCATGAGACCTTTATGTGTTTTCAACAGAGTTTAGGTAGAGAATCCTAGATTTGTATTTTGAAGTAAGTAAATATTGCATTCAGCTCTATTTTATTGCAAACTCCAAAACAAAATCAACCAGTGTTTAAAAGAATGAGGTGGTTTGCAAAAAAACAACCAACACAAAATCCTCAGAACTTGGGAAATGCAAGATATGCAACCTTAATTCAGCCACCTGGGCTTCTGTATGATGAAATACAAGGCTAGATGATATGGAATCACAATGCCTACGTGCGGGGGAAAGCTGCTGCTTATCCCTAGCTCTGCCACTCCTGACTTCTGAATGCTTCAGTTTGCAGCATTAGCAATTCCCCCTTGAAGGACATTATATGCAATTTTCCACAAATTCTTAAGTTGTCTAAAATTGGATAACATTTCCAGTTTCTTCATACATTAACTTAAGTAAAATATCAGGCCACTGATGTAAATCAGAGGGTACTAGAATGTCTCAATAAAATGGCAAAATTTACCATAGTAAGAACAATATATTTTCCACTTAAATTATTCTCTAACAAAAAGCTGAACAATTTTTGCTGAAACTTAAAAAAAAAAAAAGCCTGAGGCAAACATCAGCCTGGAATGGGAAATGTCAATCAGAGCAATTAAAGTGTAGAAACCTATCAGCAATTAAAGCAGAGTCTTATGACAGCAAGGAGTTGCAGGTGTTGGCTGCACATCAGAGCCGGTGTCACTGCCCGGAGATGGTGACAGCCCAGGGAACACAAACAGAGCAAAGGTGTTGTAACTTCAGCTACTGGAACATCCCATGTGCTCAGGGGAATAGGTACCTGGTTCCAGCTGATTAATGTGGGATGGGGGATTGTGTTGCTGCAGGATGGACTTGGTGCCATACAGGATCCTCCAGTGATGGCACAGCTTCTTAGGACGGGGTGTTTAACAGATGCTGTGTATTTGAGATGAACTGGATGTGACTGGACAAAAAGAGGTAGCAAAAGGGTAGATAACTAGTGAGAGTAGTGAGTTATGGAGGTGCTGAAGTGCCAAGGTAGCAGCACTACAAAAGCATCTATGGAATTTTTAATGGAAACCTAAAGAATGACACTGAATAATACTTCAATCAGAGAGAGCTTGCGCAGTCTACAAGGAGATACTCCTATTTAATTTGCTAAATTACACCCCAGAAACAGAATCACAGAATCATTGAGGCTGGAAAAGCCCTCCCAGCCCATGGAGTCCCCCCTGTGCCTGGTCCCCACCTTGTCCCCAGCCCAGAGCACTGAGTGCCACGGCCAGGCCTTCCTTGGGCACCTCCAGGGATGGGGACTCCAAACCTCCCTGGGCAGCCCCTGCCAAGGCCTCACCACCCTTTCCAGGGAGAAATTCCTCCTGATGTCCAACCTGCCCCTCCCCTGGCACAGCCTGAGGCTGTTTCCTCTTGTCCTGTGCCTTGTTCCCTGGGAGAAGAGGCCAACACCCACCTGGCTCCAGCCTCCTGTCAGAAGATTCGTTCCAGTGACTGGTGTGAGGAAGGAAAGGTTTTACAGTATTGCTTAGGTAGCATTTCTGCATATTCTGTCTTCCAAAGAGTTATTTTGAAAAATAATTATTTGCATTTAAGTTTGCCTTTGAAAAACGCAAAATGAGACAAAATACATGGAGATTTTAATTTTTACCTTATATAAATATTGCAAATTGAAAGAACTGAAAAACAGTTAAAAGCTGCTACAGGGAAGCCTTGTTGCAAGGGCTGTATCTAAGCTCCCCAAGACTGAGCCCAAAATGATCATTGTCTCTGCACTGAGCACCTCACTGTCACAGGAAAACATGACTTTTGCTCATATCTCTAATCATTTTCTGCTGTCTCAGGTGAAAACGTGACAGGCCAGTGTGATTTTCAAAAAACATGTAGAAAATGAATATAATTGTGAGGAGCTGAAATAAATAAGGGCCTTTTCTTCCCATTGCCTTACTAGAGACACTTCTCCCTGCTGTGTAATTACCTCTCTGCCTGGCACTGCATTCTGAGTCGGAATAAACCCAGATATTTAATAATCTAAAGGTGTTTCCTCTGGAAGAGGTGATAAATGTTTTATGGCTGAGTACTTTTTAACACCAAAGTCTAATTTTTAGTATTGCTGTCAGTGTTAGATCTTTCTAAAATAGGAACAAAAAGGATTTTTCTTTAAATAGTCTGCAAACTCAAGTTAATTATTAGGTTTTGGAACAACTTTTATCACATAGTAGAGACAACTTACCACCTTTACCAACACAGTGGCTGTTCTGTCTTACTGTGGGTGTTCTCCTGAGTAACAACACTGTTGAGCATCTGTGCAAGGGGGTAAGGAGAGGTTTATACCATGCCAGCTCCCTTGTTTGGAAAACATAAATACCCCAGCAAATGTCTTTGTCAATCCCCACCCAGAGAGATGTCATGTTCAGTTGGTTACATCTGCGTGAGGGGACTGTTGAGATGCTGCCAAACACCGAAGGGAGGTGAAGCAGAATGTAAGTCCCACATTCTCACAGTGCAGACCAATGTGCTTATCAATTCTAATTATTACTTAGCCAGCATTCATGTGTCTTTTTTTTTAATTCCGTGGTATCATCCAAATCCTGGAAATCCAAATTAAAGATAAAATTGAAAAGCCTGGCCTGTAAAACCAACAAATGACAAAACCAAGAGATTTTTGTGCAACATGTCATTAAGGGATTGCTCATAAATCTTGTCTTTAAGCAGATTCACTGGTCAGTCTCAGCTTGTACTTGTGACTGTGCAAGTTTTTCCTTTTTTATGTCTCACAACTTGGAGTGAGAACATTGCAGAGTGTGGCAGTGCCATGAAATAGAACTGTGCGCCCCTCCACCTCCATAGTAATCCTCAGTGCTTTGAATAATCAGTCTCCTTCCTTTGTATTTACACTTTGTAGAGAGCTGGAGATTCAGCAGTGTATCTGTTTAGCCATCACTGGACCAGAAAACATTCTCTAAGCATCTAGAGATTTTCTGTTTCCCTTGATTAATGCCCAGAGCTGGAGGCTGACCCTGACCTCCCATAAGGTCTGGTTAACTGTGACTTCAGAATTCAGTGCCCATGTTTTCTTTTGGGTTGGTTGGTTTGTTTTGTTTCCCCCCATGGGGTATAAGAAGGCCTGGGTTTAGGCTCAGGATTATGTTTCCTGAAAGTGTAGCTCTTGAGGTATTTTACACTGTGTACAGAAGACTTAAAATAAAACCCTCTTGTTTTTAAGCCTACGGTTTGTGGGTGGGTCAAACATTTTGACAACTGAGTGACTGAGCTGCATTTTTGAGGCTGTAAAAATGAACCAGAGAGCAGCCTGAAACACAGTTCAGCATTTTATCTTTGTAGAATACTTTGTCTTCACCAATTTCTTTTGCTGGTTTCTGGAGTGTTCACTTCCAGTGCGTTCTTCCACCTCTATTTGCAGCAAACCATTTTAACTTACGGAGTGGGTAAATCTGAGGCTGGGCAGGATAATGACAATGTTGTTTGTAAGGTGCTCTAAACGATGTGGCAGATAACTGGAGCAGATATTAGTTTCCCACTGTGCTCAGTTGTTCCACAGTAGCTAATTAAAAGGCAGTTGACAAGCACAGAAGACAAGCGATGCTTGTTGGAGTCCTTAGCAAGCTGAAAAATAATCTAATAACCCCAGAATTAATTCAGGCTCAAATGTTTTTGTTGCAAATGGTTAATAGGCTGCTGGTTGAACTGGTGTGCTCAGACACTTTTCTACATGGAGTAGTACATGACCAGTTTAACTTTTCTCCCATGTAATAAAATTATACAAATCTGAATTATGCACATGTTCCCAAGTTCCTAGACTTCATTAAATACTAGGGGATTAAAAACTTGTATAAATTAATCAATGTGCTATAATCCTAAAAATTATAAAATGAGCCCTTGAGGAAGTAATGTAATACTGGCTTTTTAATTAGCATGACACCAGAGATTCATTGTTCTATAATGTAAGTCATATGTTTATTAATTGTATTATCAGTTTGAAAGAGAAAATCCCACAGCAGTGTAACTGTTTGCGAGTAGGTGGTAGGTGCTGATGGATTTGGATCCTATAAACACATCTTCATCCTCTGTTCACGCAGGTAAAGCTGTGCTAGTGAGTAGAGGATTAGTATTATTTTTACTTTCATGAGTAAATAATTTTCTTATGATTTCTGGTCCTGTTCTACCGAAATTTCCACAAAAAAATCTTCTGGAAGGCAGAAACCTACTGATAGCAAACAGGTGCTGGCAGTGCTTGGAATATCAGTGCAATTTGGTATGAAAATGTCAGTTTGTTTTTTAGAGCAAGGTGGGAGCCAGCACGAGGTACAGTGAGTCACTTGAGATCCTGTGCGCTTTCCAGGCACAAACACTTTCTCATATCAAAATATTTTTGAAATTCTTCATTCATATTCTCCCTTCATCTTCACCCCACAGGCTGTTGTCATGGTCATTGTTATGGGAATAAAAAGTGCTCCCTACTATTACACAGGACTGGTTCTGGTGCTGTTAAACATCAGTGAATCACTCAAGCTTTTAAGTCTGTCATGCCAGACCTGCCAATAAACCCCGAGACAAAATTGGGTGATGTTAACCTTCAGGTGTCAGTGACCACAGGAAAATAACATTGCAGCAAATTTCACTGCTGTCCACATGAAAACATAAACCCACTTTGATTTTCTAAAGGTTGTTCTAAAAAACACAGTACATGGCCAATAAAAAAAAATGCCTATGATGTAAAGAGAAAACTGCTGTGTGACAAATGAAAGGGTGGGATTTTGAGATAGATTTATAAATACATTCTTTTCAGTTTCAATGTAGATGTCACATTTTTTCCACTAATCTAAAGCTTGACTCCAGATTTGCCACTTAACCTCAAGTGAACCCACATGGGCTGTATTCTGTACCTAAATGGCCAAGTTACAACTGCTGAATGTTACTTGTACATCTGGCAATGTTTTCTGAGCAATTTGGAAACTCCCTAAGTTTGGGAATTCTTCCTTGGTGTATATATTTCACATTAGGGTTTATGACTGTTTAGAAGACTGGTGTTGTCTGAATCATATGTTTTGATGTTGTGTGAATTCCAGCTTGTAAATGTACCTTTTTCTGGTTTAGAGAATTTGATTTCAGGAAGAAGAGGTGCCTGTGAAGCTGTGTATGGCAGGATGAGTGCACAAAGTGTATTTAGTAGGGAGATTTCCCAGCCCTGGACAGGGAACACTGCCTGAGATTACCCCTCGTTTCAGAAGGCAAAACAAAGCAACAAAAAAGAGGAAATGCTAACTCTGCCTTTGGCACATTTCCCCAACATTGTCTGTGCTCATGAAAATGAACAAGGAAGACCAGAGATTTGAGCATTTTTTCATATAATTCCTGTGGAGTTACTGGAAGAGAGACAGATTTCCCATGCAGAACATGATGGCAACAAAGACTGTGACCTTTTTGTTTCTACCCTGTGTTGTTTAGAAATCTAAAGAAAAAAATGTTCAATGAAATTTGAACGGTCCAACAGTATCCAAGCTTTTTGTATGTATTATTTATTGTAGCAACCCTCAGCTGGTATAAATAAGCCCACTTACACTGCTGCTAACTGTGGATTTGCTCAATTACATCCTCCATCTGGGCAGTGGAGCCGTGCTTTAATAATAGAGAAGCATTTCTCTTTTTCTTCCTTCCTTTCTCACTTCCTGTTAGAGTATTAAAATGATTCTGTGTAAGCAAACTATCCCCAGGATATCCAAGAATTCTGCTGTTATATCTTCTGTTTCTATTTAGATTTGCTGTAAATAACCTTTTGCATTAATAAAGGAATGCTCATAGTTATGGGAAACATTCCCTATGAGCTTACTTCTGATTCCATTGCATTTCTAGAATTACATCGTGTTATGAAAGGCAGACACTTAAACATTCTTTCCTTTTCAATTGGGTTTTCAGCAATTAAAAAAAACTCTAGTGTTTTTTATATTTTATTCACAGAGGCTAATTTTCATATTAGATCTCTTTTATGTCCAAATACTTCAGGGGATATGCCTAAGTTTTGAACTACAGGACTACATTTTGAATATAAAAATGCACCTCTTATTATGAAGTGACTGCTAGGAGAGCACTTGAAGGAAACCCAAATTATGATTTTTGTGGGTTTCTGTGCTCCAAAATAGCCTCACTCCACTGTTTTTTTCTATGAATATGAACCATTGCTTCTAGGCTATTCACTTGTATTCCATGTTTCAGGTCAATGCTTTTTGAAGCAGATGGGGCAGTAATTAATGAAAAATAGTGTTTACAAAAGAAAAGGTAAGTCAATTTTACAGATCCTGTAATGTCTATAAATGTTAACTGTCTTGACTGTCACTGGTTTGTAAAAGGGTCAGAGCTGCTCCACAGCAACCCAATTTATTTGTAGGGAAAAAAGGGAGAACACAACCACAGGTGCCATTTCCCAGACTGGACACCCACCTCTGTACACTTGCTGATTTTTCCTCAGTTTAAATGATAAAATATTTATAGGTCCAATGAAGTATTTTGCTTTTAATGACATTTTGTGGACTCTTTCCACCATTTAACCTTTGATTACCATGAGAATGTGGTAAACTACTGACAGAGACATTCCATGGAATGGCAATAAGGGGGAGGTGCAGAAAGGTACCACCACTCACAGATGGTGCTTTCTGAAGTTGTGTCTCTGGATGCTCACAACTTCTGAGAGTTGTAGAGGAACAGAAATTCATGAATTCCATCTGTCCTGTCCAAATAGGTGGGATGCCAGGTGCTAAAGAGCGTCCATATTAGATAAATTGAATAAAGGAGTGACTGAAATGCCTTTATAAGAAGGAAGTATGTTTTTCACAACGTCTGGAGACAAATTGTTTACTATGAGTAGCTCCTTGGTGTGCTGTTTGGTTCCCTCGGTTCTAGCCAGCTTTCTTGTAGCATAAAAGTGTTGGAGAAGTTGCCATGAGAATTTGGAGCAGTTGTCCTCTGCTCAGTAATGCTTCTCCTCCTCCTCGCCAACAAATTTCCATGGTAAAGGTCTGTGAACAGGTTTGGGTGTAGCAAAAAAAATACCACCAAAAAACATTTTCAGAAAAAAATGTTGCTTTAATTAATATCCTTTATTTAGTTCTGAATTATCTGGGAATCCAAAGTGTGGACTTGCAGCTCCCGTTGGGATAGACAAGCTTTACAAGTGGTTGGAAGGGACAAGTGCTGACTGCCACGTCCTCTCCCTCTGCTGGGAAGTCCAGGCAGGTGAGGTGCCTCAGGGAGCAGTTTTAAGGAAGCTCCACGGGTAAAGGGGCACCTTCCATTCCCTTCCATTCCCTGGTGAGCTGTCAGCTGGGGCAACATGTGGGAAAGTTTTGTTGTTACCATACCTCAAAAACCTGCTTGGAATTCCTCTGTTCACACACACCATTTAGTGAATAATTTGACTCCCTGGCCATCTTCCAAACCAATAATGCTGACCAAATTATTTTGAACATGCAGATGGCAACAAAAGGGCACCAGGTGTTGTTTTATCGTAATAAAGATGTGTAAACCTTTGCATCACACTAAGTTATTTATCCACATAAATCATCAGGATGCTCAGCTTCCTCCACTGCTTTAGTAAATTTTGAATAAGAGGCATCAGCTGTTTTCAGAGTGTGCCCTTCTGTGTGTGCCACAAATATTTTGCTTTGGGCTTATCTTCCACACTCTGACCCACAGAGGCATTCAGTGGATCTTCTTTTTGATTTTAATGATTACTGAGTGATTGGAAGCCCAGATGTTCAGTGGCTTAATTGCTAAGTGTGAGCCTATAAAAGAGAGTAGGCAGTTAGTATCTGAAGGGAGGATTTTACTGCATATAATTGTTATTTGGTACATTAAGTGACATTATTTACATCCAATTTCTCTCTCTAAGGTGGCAACCCAAGGGAGTAAGTTGTCATGATGGAAAAATAGCATTTGCTTTCACATATATTCCATGTCTGCCCTCACAGACACAGAGAAACAAACCAAACAGACATAAATGGAGAGCAAGACAATATTGGTCACCAGGATAAGAGTGTCCTAATACCCCAAAAGGTAGTGATTACCAAGTTTGCTGTGGGCTTAGGGGAATGGTTAAACTATATTTTCTATAGGAGGATCTTAAAACTCAACAGTAAAATCACAAAATTGACTCTTGTAGCCCTCAAACAAGATCAGGATTTGGTGAGATCGCAAGAAGGAAATTTCCATTTCTTTCAGCAGCCACGCTGATGTATGAGAGAGAACCTGAGCACTTGACATTGATTCAATATCATTCAGAGCTCTGCAGTAACTGGAATTTCTTTCCGTAAGAGAAGAAATTAAACTGCTGCCTTCAGTAGTTTAAAAATGGGGGTGAGGACTGTCTGAGCAGGTCAGAAACGGCAAGTGATGGCACAGCTCATAAGTTGTTCGATATTCAGGTAGAACTTACATCTGCCTCCTTTGATCCCTGTGCAAGTGTCTGAATTATGCAGGAATCAAATATACAAACTGATCTTCTCTCCTGGAAATTCCTGTCACCTGCTGGCAGCCTGAGCTGGCATTAACCATTATAGGCAAGGGTGCAGCTCTCCATGGCAGAAGAGGTGGCCTTCCACTAGGAAATGTAAACCTACCATTACCAGAAATACAAAATATTGCCAGCAAAACTCAGGGTGGACAGGGACCATGGAATGAGGCCCTCTGCAGTATCTTTGTTGTTGTAGCTGATAGTTTTCACTGTTAGTTCCATATTATGCTTTTCTGAGCGTGTAAATGCTTGTGCAAGTTTCGTCAATTTTTTGCAAAATTGTGCAGCTGCTGGGAGTGCAGAGGACTTGCAGACACCATTACCTGGGACCCTCTGGCATCTCTGTCAGGGGACTCACTGCCTTTGCTAAGATTTCATTGTGGCATAAATGACAGTCACAGTAAGGCCACTGGGGGATGCTGGCACTGGTGCTCCTGCCCCAGGGGGTGTGGGACAGGTTCATTAACGGCTGTAGCATTTCTTAGAACCACATCACATCAGTTGTGAAACCCAGTTTAAACTGTAATGATGATTTTAACTTCTGAAATTAGAGGGTTTCCTGACTTAGTACATGGACCAGTTATTTTTTGTCAGTCCAAGACTACCATGATAACTGTCATTGTTTTTTTCCCCATGGAAAGGAAGGCTGAGAGATGATCCATTCCTAGTCACAGCACGTTGCTCTCACTGATTGGAAAGCAGTCACACATCACCAAGCATTTATTCTGTTTACTGAGATGTAGCACCAAGGAACAGCAATTCACACCTGCAGTGAAGTTGTTATACTTCCCATTTCTTTTCTTTATTCTATTTTTATCCTTCTTCATTCTTCCCCTTTCATTTTTCCTCTTTTTTTTTTTTTTTTTTAATCTTCTCTGCCTCTCCTTCTCTCGCTACTATGATGGGTGTCAGTGCCCGCCCTGACACTTCTCTTAAACATGAACTGAAGGATAAATGGTCAGTGGTGCTTTCTCAGCTCTCACAGGAGCATTACCACGGCTGGAATTGATGCCTTTGCTGTTGGATAGTCAGTGTAAATGCCTCTTGATTATTGATGAAGAACATATACAGATGTACCTGTGTGTATTCACATAGACCCAAATCACATCACAAGCTGTGAAACACAGTTACTGAGCTGAGAGACACAACCTGTTATGGGACATCACAGTGTCCTCCAAACTAAAACACGAGTGGAGTCCAGCGAGGGACAACACCATGATCTAATCCTTCTCTCTGACTCACTGATTCATTCACAGAACCATCAAATCACAGAATATTTGAGACTGGTTTTGCAGAATATCTGTCCTAAACAGGATAAAACACAGCTGGCAAAACACTGAGGTGTCCAGAAAGAAAGAAATAAAGAGGCCAAGGAAAACAGCTCTCCAAGTCAGCACAAACTTTTGCATGAGCATTCCAAGATTGTTTTACTTTGCTTGTAAGGGCCATAACCTAAATAAATAAATTGAGGACAGAAATATCCCACTTGCCCCATACTTACCACAAACCAACCCCAGAGTTTTAAGATTACTATTCTTACCTCTACAAACATGATACTTACCAATATAATGTCTCTCAAAGGCACAGGTGAAATTGCTAAAAGCATTTTAAAGTAGAAAGCAATGGAAACCTGGGTGGCAAGAAAATATTGCATTTGAATTGAAAATATTACATACATAATGGATGTTTGTGTATGTAGGCTATTCAAATGTTTTTGATTTCTTATGCTGAAGATTAAAATTTCCATTAGTATTCCACCTCTTCAGTTTTGCCGAGGGACTGTTAATTATATTTTTGAAATTGCAACCAAATAAAAACTTAACAAAAAAGAAACAACCAGATAACATAATAAAGAGCTTTTTTCCCCCCTTTCTTCTTCCCTGCAATCAATGTGCAGCCCTCTGTACGGTCCTTGACTATGAACTTATCTGTATTAGCTCCTGCACTCCTCATCTCCTCAGTGTATTTACTGCTGAGCCTGAACAGCATTTTCAAGGTTATTCTGAGCAGTTCCATCAAATTCTGGTGCCCCAAAATGCCACTGCTGGTAGCAACTGTGAAGTCTCAGGAACAAAATAACAGAGATTATCTTGCATTTCATCTAAACTTCCATGAAGCCCCACGCTCAGTAGTGAGAGGATTCTCTAACTAATGATGAGGTTCTACTCCATAAACCAAGGCACTCAATTGCTTTTTAGGAAATGTTATTGATACCTCACTTCTAATGCTTTCTGGTTGTGAAGGTGTTTGAAATCTCCCTTTTTATACAGTGTTTTAATTTGCCTGGGCATTATGGAAGGTAGGAATATCCTGTCAAGGCTGGTGCCCAAAATTCAATGACTTGTTTGCTGTGTTTAATGGAGAATTTGGTGTGAAAACCTAAAACGTAAGGGTTAAGCCTTTTTTTGTTTGAGTCTGCTACAAAGATGGGTCCCAACCATTACTCCAGTGTACGACTGGGGTACCAGTGAACCCCAGTGAACCCCAGTGAAAGCCAACCTTCCTCCTGCTCTGAACAGGCAACAACTGCCCAGAGCTGTCACAGCTTCATGGCACTTGCTATGAATAAAAATACACATAAAAGTAGTGGACATAAATGTAGACCTCAAAGCATGACTGAACTTTCTTCATAGCATATTTCTGCAATCTTAATTGCAGTAAATTTTGCTGCACTGAAAGTAACTTCCAAGGGCCCACCTCTGCTTCCCTCATGTGAGCTTTAAAATGTGCTTCTATAATTAAGCTATAAATTTTAAAGCTATTTCAATTACGCTTTTTAATATGCCACAGGTTGTCCACTTGTCATAACTGGGGTTGGGTTGTCATAGATCATTTTCTCTGCTGTGCTGTGTGACAGAGAGCTGTTCACATGGCAGAAAAACCTTTCTAGGTGAATGGCATCTCTGGTTCTCTCTATAAAAAGTTTTAATAGTGAAATGAGAGTATCAGTGTAACCTGGGAAATATTCTGTTTTCTGAGATTATTGATATTGATAACATCAATAATAAGCTGTGGTGCTCATGGTCTCCACACTGAGGTGGTACCATATGAAATTCCAGCTACAATATTAATGATTTCTAAAGTAGGATCACTCACCAACAGACAAATAACTTTGTTAGGAAAGCAGTAAACCTTTAGCATCTGTCCTAGTGACCACTGGACATGTAGAAAATAGGATGCAAAACTGCCAGTCAGGGTAAGGAAATAATATAGTTAGGAATATGTCGTTGTTTTGAAGTAAGTGGCCCTGGCTATGATGGGATTACCTTGCTTTTTGCTCTATCAAAAGGAGGTAAAATTTTTAGTCAAAATATGCAGAAATTACCCTGTGCCTTTCAAATGCTGGGGGTGGGGGGTTTGCTTTGGTTTGCTAAGTGTACAGGGATGGGTTTTCTGAGTCAGAAAAGACATGAGCCTGTTCTACATGTTTTGATTGCTCTGATTTTCTTTCTGGTCCAATGGTGGCTTGCAGAAACAAAGTCTTGGGATTTTCTGACCATTTTACTTTATTATTATAAATAAGATTATAAAAAGGTTCTATGAATTAAAGCTATTAGTTTAGACTTAGTGGAGCTGGGCCAGTGCAATGGCTGTGGTACACATAAGGAGTCTGGCAGAGGGTTCCAGTTTTTGTGTGCTCCATGGAATGGTGTTCAGGGACACCTGTGATTTATCAGCTCCTCCAGTTTCAGCTTTATAGACAACTGAAATAATTTGCAGTTATGAATACCTCTGGAGAGTCACTGGGTGCTGCTCTGAATTAAATATCTTGAGCTAAGCAAACAGAGAAAGGCAACCCTAACTTAAAACTTAATTCAGCTCTGAACCTGTGGACTCAGGTCTCATGCTTCATTTAATTGAAGTATATATGTATTTAATCTTTGCTGGGAATGATTGCACAGCACATTCAGTACCTCTTTCTTCAGTTTCTCATGCACAGAAGCCTGTGTGTGGTTTTTAATTATAATCCACAGTTAGATATTATGGAAGCCAAGTCAGCATAAAATCCTTCTCGCGACTTCTGAGCTTTACTGAGGGAAAGCATGTTGTAACTACAACATAAACAACCTTCCATCAGAGAGAGAATTAAATTAACAGTTTTTAATATTATGACATTTGGACCACTTCTTACAAATGTGTAAAAACAAAGTATAACACTCCAGAGGAAACAATAGCTTCTGTTTCTGAGAGCACACATATGCCCTTGCTGACTTGGGGTTACAGACAGACACACTGGAAACTGGAAACTTGTTCACAGTATTTCATTGGCACATTCAGCCCCTTCCAGCCTGTTCCCCTCCCTTTATATCAGTGTAGGGTAAATAGGCTCTGTTTTTTTGAATTGGCCTTGTGAGAAGTACTTTTCCCCAGTCAGCCTTGTTTTGTAGGGTTCAGCTTTTCCTCCAGTTTCCAAAGACACCTCTAAGAGCCAAGATGTTGTAAAAGACTTGGGCACGTCTCATTAAAATCATGAATGCTCCCAGATTTTCCTTGAGAATGAATAGGTTCCACCAACACAGCAGTAGTAAATCTCTGTTGTGTTGAGAACACCCCATTCAGCCCCATTTACTGCATGTCACAGTTGCAGAAACATTGACACCCATACTTAGTCCTACCGAGGATGCTCATGCCACGTCCCTTGATCATTTTGCACTGTCTCTTTCTCTCATTTCTTCTCTGAAGATAATTCAGTGGTTGTTGGATTGGTTTTATTTGCCCTAAACTGGATAACCCAATGTCCAGTTGGCTGGTGGTGTTGCCTTCTTTTCTTTATGAACTTCTCACACTGTCACCCAGACTGTTAAGAATCCTCCTCCCTCATCTGGTAACACCAAAGCAGATCTGCTAGATGGGGATATTTATCAAAATACCTCCCTCAGGCTCAGAGGGAGAAGAGAAGGCATTTCCTCATTCATCATTTAATTTTTGTAGCAATATGAATCTGATTGAATGAAAGGCTCCAAATCCTAGTGCCAGGAGATTGCAGGAGATGTCACTTTAGGCTGGATTGCACACCTTGAAGTGCTTCCAAAGATCTTTATTTGTCCCCAGATAAAATCTGTTTTGTCATCAAGTGTACACACAGAGGAATGTACTGTCATGAAAAGGCAGCCTCTGTCCTAATCCAGAGCCTGGCTTTGGGATGGTGGGAGCAATTCCTCTTCCAGCCAATGCCCTGGAAAAAACCTGCAAGGACCTGTTTTCCATGTTTAAGTCAGCAAGGGTCCTAAATCACAGAATCACAGAATGTGCTGGGTTGGAAGGGACCCCCAAGGATCATTGAGTCCAGCCCCTGGCCCTGCACAGGCCCATTCCCAGGAGTCACCCCCTGTGCCCCAGAGGATCATCCAAACCCTCCTGGAGCTCTGGCAGCCTTGGGGCTGTGCCCACTGCCCTGGGGAGCCTGGTCAGTGCCCAACCAGCCTCTGGGGGAAGAACCTTGTCCTGAGATCCAACCTGCCCCTGCCCTGACACAGCTCCAGGCCATTCCCTGGGTGCTGTCCCTGGTCCCCCCAGAGCAGATATGTGATCCTTTGCCATAACTGTATCCAAAACACGAGGGAAATGGGATTGAGTTTCTCAAGGCCCAGAGCTGTTTGCAATACATGAGTTTAGAGAGCTCTGACAATTCAAGATGTTTCCTTAGAGGTCACAATCCCACCCATCCACCCCAGAACAGCTTTTCTCTGTTTAACTTTACTTGTATCTTTTATATTCCTTGTTTGTCGGGAGTAAAAGTTACTTGTGTAACCATAAATTCTGGCAATTTCCCCAACATCAGGCAAGTTCCATAAAATCACAGAATCACAGAATCAGCTGGGTTTGAAAAGACCTCTGAGATCATTCAGTCCAACCCGCAGCACAACCCCAGCTTGTTGCCCAGCTCATGGCACTGATGCCACATTCAGTCTGTCCTTAAACACCTCCAGGGATGAGGACTCCACTCCCTCCCTGGGCAGCCCCTTCCAATGGCTCAGCATTCTCTCTGTAAAAAATTTCTTCCTAATATCCAACCTAAACCTCCCCTGGCAGAGCTTAAGACTGTGCCCTCTTGTCCTACTGCTGGTTGCCTGGGAGTAGAGCCTGACCCCCACCTGGCTCCCCCCTCCTGTCAGGGAGTTGTAGAGAGTGAGAAAGTCTCTCCTGAGCCTCCTCTTCTCCAGGCTGAGCCCCCCCAAGTTCTGCAGGTTTTCTTTAAAATACAGAGTGGAGAAGATGATGTGCCACAGTTTGGTTTTTTAATGCATATCAGACCAAGTACACTGACATCAAACAGGTTCAAGATTTTTGTGTGCCAAACCCAAGCTCAGACTCAACTGGGCAGCAGAGAGAGCCCCTCCGAGGAGGTGGTACCTGCTCCATGGGTGTGGGATCCTGTGCGGCTCCCGAGGGGCAGCAGCCTGAGCCTGGTGCTTGTTGCTGTGGGGTGGCTTCTACAGGCACAGCCCCTGCCTTGTCCCCATGGCACAAGTGCTCCTGCTGCCCGGAAGATGGATTTCCAGGACACACTAATTGCTCCTGCATGGCTCTGAGGAGGCTGTTCCCAAAATGCTGGGAGTTAGAACTGTGCAGTGTCAGAGATGCCTCTTTTTGAATGTTTAGTCCTCGGTGCCTGCTCATTATCAGCCTGCATTGTATTCCTGTCTTCAGTGAGAGGGATGAATAATTTCTAATCTCTGTGTTTGGACCAAGAAATTTAAATTTGAGCTTTGCTGTGAGCTTACAGTGTTTTAAATTCCATTCCTTGGCCTCAACTGCACAACGAATTTACTGAGGCAAAAACAAAAGGATGATAATTTTCACTAGAGCACACCTGCAATAATGGCTCACAGCATTTAATTTTTCCCTTGGTTTCCTGGTAGACTTTGTTTTGACACCTGCAAACAACCTTTTCCAAATCAAAGAGAGCTTTTTCTCTCCATGTCATGCTGCCACCCAAGTTGAGCTGACAAAGTCCAACTAAGAAACAGAGCAATTATAAACACAGTTTCCTCTGGTGCTTGTGCTGTTTTTAGCTTTGCTGCTCTCCCAAGAAGAAACCTCTGCCTAATGTTTCCAGCTTAGCATGCAAAATTAATAAAATCTGACAATTATACTGAACAACATAAAATGCAAGTAAGGCTTCCTTTCTGATGTGATTGAACTTGAAGACATTAAATTGGCTCCTTATTCTTAAACTATTTTTTTTTTGTTTAACACAGTGATCATAAAATGTGTATCTGCAGTGATAAATGATAATTGGCTCTAGGCAGCCTTTTCTCACAGAGACAAAAGAACAGTTGTTATTGCTGTACTTCTTTCAATAAATACACTTGTAAGCTGGGACTCAGCTGGGCTGCCCTGGGAAGAGACACACTTTCGTGAGGAGCATAAAGAGATGAAATTTATAAGTGGGCATGTAGACAGAGGGAAAGGGCATTTTAGATATTAAGAAGGTGTTATCTGTGCTCACACAAAGCTAAGTAATATCTCACCAGGAAAAACAGACTGAAGTTAATCCTGTACCTTTCTACAGTAAACAGTGGGTTTAGCAAAGGTGTAAATCAGGTCCTGATTCAGTCTATAGATGGTTTGGGGATTAATATTCCTTATTCCTGTAAGGTTGGTTTGGGCTCACTTTGGATTCCAAGTCTTAGACCACAATATTTCCAGTTGTTTGCTTGCCTTCTATTTGTCTTCATGGGAAGGATTTACTTCATTTTCAATATAATGACAATTAAACTTCATCAGGCAACTTCCTTCTCTGTTTCTTGAAGTGCTCAATGTCTTACAGTGACATTCTCCAGGATTATGGAGAGCTCAGTAGTAAAACACTTAATTTAAGGATATATGTATTTCTTTGTTGTGTTGCTTTCCTCTGTATAACCAAGAATGACAAGAATCAGTTGTAGACATGCTGCTGATACTTTTTACTATGTGTTTGTTCTTGTACACATCTTCAAGGCATTCTATTCTATTCTATTCTATTCTATTCTATTCTATTCTATTCTATTCTATTCTATTCTATTCTATTCTAGTGCTGCTGCAAACAGTATTTCAACCCTTATCTAGAGCTTCAGGGCCTTATTTCATAATTTCTAGATGATCCTATTTGATGCAGTACAGTTTAGACTCTGAAACGGGTCTGTGATCATTCACCACACTGTTTGAATTTATGATATTTCCAGATTATTTATTATTCTCATTGGTAAATTGATCTAGATGGAAAGGAAAAGGCAGATATGGGATATAATTTTTTACAAGTTGTTTTCCAGAGAGAGATATACTAAAAAATTGTATCAACCTTCCATTATTTCAGTTAACTAGTTTCATTCATGCCTTGCCTCCTTGTAGCAAGAGATAAAAGTGAGTATGAATTGCCTTTAAGAAATTGCTGTATCATTCCTTTGGAAAGGAGGGTGTTGTTCTGAAGGGTCTCAAGTTAAAAGCCTGATTTAGTGACTAAATACCTATTTGAACAAAGGCTCTAAGAGGCTGCAGAAGAACCTTTGGAATATCTTTTGAGACTGACTGGGAGTCTTACTGAAGTCAGCGTTCCTGCCCTTGGCCGGTGTTTCTCCTGACATCAGCAGTCATTGAGGAGCCCCACGGTGACGAGCACTCGCAGTAACAGCTTTCCTAAACCCTGGTGAGTTTAGGAACTGAGGAATATGCTGAGCTGACTGTGGACCTGTCCTAAGCATTTTGGAGGCCCTGTGCACAGGAGTAACCAGTGCCAGAGACTCACTGCAGGAACTGTGCACTGTCCCTTCCAGCTCTATCTGTACCTGAGCCACAGCCAAGAGTGGCCAGGACCTGGAAAAAGGGTTGGTTCCTCTTCAAATCAAAATCAAGTTGCATCATTTTAGGCAGGCCACAGGTTTTGATCGAGTTATACAGGAAATGCCCCATCAAGTTGAGCCTGGATGTTGCATTCAGTGCCATGGGCTGGGAACCACGGCAGGGTCGGATCAAGGGTTGGACTTGATGATCTCAGAGGTCTTTTCCAACGTGGTTGATTCTATGATTCTATGATTCTAAGTTCATGTCCTGAGTCTTCTGGAAGAGTTTGGTCAGACCAACAGACCTTGGATGATCCTCAAGGCATAACACGTGTGTGCAGCCACTGGGCGTGAGGAGACACGGGAACAGCAAGAGCTGGACTGACATGTCCTCTGTGCTTCGTGTGCTCTTTGTAACTAAGTGTTGGTTGAGTTTGTTCATGCCAGTGCCCCCTTTTCTGTACAGCACAAAGCATCTACAAAATGTGTAATGAAACTAACCACCACTCACATGAAATGAGTAAGAACAAAAATAATAGCAAAACAAAAATTAAAATATACAGAAATATTGTATGAACACTTAAGCCATAAGCAACAACCCTCATTCAAACCCTTATTCAGAAAAAGCATAAACATTTATTTGAGAAAAAAGGAAGGGAAGATAAGGGAAGAAAAATCTCAAATGTTTGATAAAACTTGAATCATGTTAAACAAATTGTTTATCTCCAACCAGCTCTGTGCCTGACTACAAGGGCCAAGGCCAAATAAGCAGAGCTGAATCATCTGGCAGGATCAGTTTGAACGTATTTGTGAGCCAACAGACCTACAGTTACTATTAAATAAAGGAGACAACAAAAGATTGGGAAGTAAATGAAGACAGAAAGTCCAGTGAACTGGCTGGCTTTGTCTGATGGATAGCTGGTTTATTTTTAAGATAACTACCTTATTTTGTATCAATGCACTGGTTGCACTGCAATATAGAATGGCTGAATTATTAAGAAAAGTGCCATTTGGCTTATCCAGAGTACTTCTTTTAAGTAAGCACAAATGGAAACTTTCTGATTATAAAAAGATCTTGGAATTTCTTTTGCCTAACTGTTACATTATCCTGTTCCTTTTTGGTGTTCCTCAAAATATGATTTTTCAATAATTTTTTCCTTGTAAACTATCATCATGAACTTTTACAATGTTAGGCACAATAAATTACTTCATAATGTCATTTATTAGCACAAGTCTAATAGCTGCCAATGATCATAACATGCTTATTTTTGACTACTGGGACCCCATCTGTTATGATACTCTAGACTTAAATGAAAATTATATAGTGCATTACTGAGCAAGTCTTTTTGCGCATGGGACGTGCTAGGAATATTTATGTACTTAATTTTTTTTTTTCAATCAAACAGCTTTCATTGAGGGAAAGAATTTTTTTCCAGTAATGTGAAAAATACAATTTTGTTTTATTTTATTCTCCTGGTATTCAATATTCTTACTAAGCTTGGATTTGTTCCTGAGTGGTAGGCTGATGATTAACCATGTTCTGTGCATCCTGGTTCTGTCAATGTCTGTGCTGCAATTTGATCAATGTTCTTCTTAAAAAAAAATAAGGAAGAAAAAAAGTAGATGGCTTTTAACACATACAGATATTTGAGGGCCCATTTTTAATTCTGCAGCTGGAGGTGACACCTCTGACCCCATTATTCCTACACTATTTACAGGGTTTTTTTCCCCCCAATCTCTGAATTTCTGAGTGGATTGAAAAGGAAGTCTCCTGTCAAATCTTGATTTCCTGTTTATTCTGAGAGCTTTTGAGTGAGGCAGCTCTATAAGTGCCTGTGGAGGTTGTGTCTGCACATACTTCTAATGGGGCAGGAATGGGAGTGTCCAAAGGAGGGACACGGAGATGGGGAAGGGCCTGGATTTGAAGCCGTGTGAGGACACTGAGGGCACTTGGTGTGTTCAGCTGGAGCAGAGGAGACTGAGGGCAGAGCTCACTGCAATTCCAACTGCCTGGGCAGGGGCAGAGGAGGGGCAGGACTGAGCTCTGCTCTGGGGGGACCAGGGACAGCACCCAGGGAATGGCCTGGAGCTGTGTCAGGGCAGGGGCAGGTTGGATCTCAGGACAAGGTTCTTCCCCCAGAGGCTGGTTGGGCACTGACCAGGCTCCCCAGGGCAGTGGGCACAGCCCCAAGGCTGCCGGAGCTCCAGGAGGGTTTGGATGATCCTCTGGGGCACAGGGGGTGACTCCTGGGTGCAGGGCCAGGGGCTGGACTGGATGATCCTTGGGGGTCTCTTCCAGCTCAACACATTCTGGGATTCTGTGAGGTCAGAGCTTTGGTGACTTACATGGTTACCTCATGTCCTCTTCCATTCTGTCCACGTCCACTCAGAAGCTCTGCTCAACTTTGCTTAAGGGTTCCTAGAGCAAGCATTTGCCTACTGGAAGTAGCCTTTTAAGTAAAGCTCCAAAACTCTGACAAAACAAGAGCATCTCCTTTTTAATGCCAATCTGCAACATTACTTACTTAAGTGTTAAACTTTTCACAGGCTTGTGTTGGTTATTGCTATAACGTGTGCACATCAACAGATCTATTCTGGCACATCCCCAGTGTCAGGGGAATATTGTTTTTACTACAGATGTGTTCTTTTAAAGAAAACATTGCTAGTTCTTCTCAATTGCCAGTGATTTGGTAGAGGAATGTGTTGTGGAAGAGAGGCCTGAAATTTGGCCTGAAAGAGTGAAAAAAGATTAATTTTGAGTCATGAGCAGGCAACTACAGTTGGGCCTTGAACTGGATATTTGGATAAATGGATATGGGGTAATTTTAAGCTCCTGCTTAGGTATGCAAATGAAGATTCTTAAACTTCAGTTGAGAACAGGAGCTGGAAGCTCCAAACCTGTTTGCTTTGTTGCTGAATGGTAGCTCAACAACTTCTAAAAACGTGGCTGGTATTTAGCATCTGAATGGGTTTTTAAAGTTCCTTCTTGTACATTTGATTTTAAAATACAGAATAATGACAGGACGGGTGTTTTGGTGCTGCATATTATATGGCATTATGACTTTGGCAATGGTTGTGTGGAAAGTTTTTGTGGTACTACAGGAAAACTTGGAGAAGGTGGCAATCTGCACCCTCAGAGACCCCTGCCATGTTCAGCTGTTTTTATAAACCTGTGCCAAAACACATCTTTACCAGCTGTCTTGGAGCTGGCAGCTTGCTGGAGGTGTCCTTCTAAGATGTTGTTGGCTCATCTTGTCTGGGGGCAGTGTATATGTTCAAACCAGGATGTGCTTATTGGCCCAAATTTTCTTTTATGCTTAGTTTTAATTAACCTCTTGTCACATATTTAAAGACCTGCAGGCATGAGCTATGGTTATAATTTTATTTTTTTCAAGAAAAACATCAGTGTGGAGCCAGTGCACAGACCTAAGAGCTGTTGTGTGTCCTCCTTGATGCAGGTCAGCCCTTCAGTGCACAGCTTTTGAAAGCCCTCTTTTGAGAAGGGTTGACAAAATGGGCTCTCTGAGGCACTTGAAAGATTCCAGTATCATTTTATCTGAAACAAGGGCATAAAAAGCAGCTGGGAATAAAATATAGCTGAACAGATGAGATACACAGTCTGTTTTCTCCTAAGTAAAAATAGATTACTGTTCATTTTGAGACTATATGATGCAATAAGAGTTCACTTGCAGTGTAACTATGGCTTATGCTCCAGAAGAGGTGCAGAGATGGGAGTGCTGCAGTCACTCACCTCCTCTGCCACTCTGGTCCCAAGAGGTGTCAAGGGAAAGAGCAGAGGATGTGCCAGCATATCATCCAGATTCTTTTCTACTGATTATCAAGATTTCCTTATGCAGCAGACCTTATGTCATGAAATACATATATATTCCTAATTCTCAAAGAAGAACACAAACCATCCCTGCAGAGCTCATACTAAAAACGACAACTGAAAATTCCAGGAAGTAGAAATTTTTAGGCTGTTTCTCTCCCCTCACCTCGTGTTAGGCTTAGCAGATGTCTTTATTGCAGTTTTGGTAAACATTTACAGTTCTATGAGGTAGGTGAACACATTGGTGAGTTTTCTGGACTTGGAGCTATGAATTATTTGTGAGCCCTGTAAATACCTTTGTATGTGAAGGAAAGCTGCCAAGTGAACGCTGGGCAGCTCTTTAGAAACACCTTGGATGGAAACAGAAACCAGACTGCTGGAAAGGCTGCTTTGGTTTGGTGTCTTTTCTGGTTTATTTCCTTTTTCCTTCACCCCACCTTTTCCTCCTTGTTTCCTGCTTTCTTTTCCTTTTTCCCACTTTCTTCCTTTTTCCTGCATTTTTTTCTTTTCCTATTTTTTCCTTTTCCCCACCTTTTTTCTTTTCCCGCTTTTTTCCTTTTCCCTCTTTTTCCTTTTCCCCTCCATATTTTCTTCTTCCAATTTTTCTCCTTTACCTCTCTTTTTCCCTTCTCCCTCTTTTTTCCTTTTCCCTCTTTTTTCCCCTTTCCCCCCTTTTTTATCCTTTTCCCCTCTTTTTTCCCTTTCCTCTCTTTATTTTCCTTTTCCTCTCTTTATTTTTCTTTTCTCCTCTTTTTTTTTTCCCTTTCCTCTTCCCTTCTCCTCTTTTTCTTTTCTTTGCTGTTTTGTTTCCCTTTTCTCATAAGACCCCAATAACTAAATCTTCTCCTCCTTGACCAGGGTCACCATCTTTGACACCCATCCTAAATTTACCTTTTGCAACAGGAAGACAAATTTCACTTTGTGAAGCCACAAACTGTCCTTCATCGCCCTGAGTCAATCCCGAAATAATGAAGTTTAGGTCCATCCCTTCCTCCAGCATTGCCTGAGGCTCCGTCTGTCCCTGTCCTTTGCTGCCCTGCTTTTCCCAGGTCTATGTCTCCCACAAGAGGGTGGGATGAGGAGCTGGAGGCCTCAGCAGCAGGTGGACACACTTCTTCCCAGCAGAGCCTGGGAACCCCAAGGTGCCGGCAAAGTCATGTGTTTTAGGAGGTGAGGGTCGATATTTTCCAAATACCTTTTGTCTGTAAAGGTGGTTTGCAGATTCCACAGCTTTCTGCGGATTTTAATGCCTGTCTTTTGGGGGTTGCAGAAGAATAAAATGCCACAATAAGAAACATCACAGAAATTAAGAACCTTCCAGAGGACAGAAAACTTCAGAGGAGTCAATCAGGAAACATATGCAGGCAGTTCTATGGAAGTAAGATTCATACCTTCAATTTGTTCACCATTTTGCTGTCTAGGTTTCATTCATAAATTACCTCTTGAGCAAGAATCTTAATTTAAATTTAAAAGTTATAAAAGTTATAAAAATTATGGTGTTATGTAGATATAAAAGTTACCTATTTCAGTCTTTGTCTGTGTAACAAAATACCACCAGAAACACCAGAAGTGACAGAAAACAGCTTTATTTTTCCAGAGAGCCATAAAAATGACTAACCAGCAGGACAGTTAATATGGGTTTCAGCTGGGTATTGTGATATTAAGCAGAGAACATGGCAATAACTTTTGAGGATGTCCAACTTCTCTATGGAGAGTACACTTTATACCCTTGTATACTTTTTATATAGTTTATTGCTCCACTCTTATTCTGCTGGAGAGTTCAAACCAGTCTGTGATGAAATTCATTCAACTCAAGGAAATTCTGAGAGGATAATGAAGAATGCAACATTACTTAATGATACATTTCTTCAGCTTCAGCTCAACAATTGGACTTTGTGTTTCACTAGCTGAGAATATATAAAAGGAGAATAACTTTGGTCGCAACAGCCAGCTTGTATGTTTTTGAACTACACTTTTGCTTGAGGGCAAAACCAAAATTGTTTGAGCTGGGTTTTGAAACTGTGTATTACAAACACAGTAAAGAGTTTGTGTGGGGAGTAAGAGATTCACAGTGGGAGTAAGAGATTCACAATGCAGTATTGTAATTCAAATTATCTTGGTGTTTAATTGCTGGCCCAGATGCTCTTTGCATCGTTGTTGGCTCTCAATTCCTACAAACACGGTTGGCATTGCACAAAGTCCATTTATAATGCTGTGAGAAAAGGAAGGGTGCAACAAAACCAACACCATGTGTTGCACTTCGAAGTATAGGAGGGTGGGGGGAAGGGAGTGGTGAGTCTGGACTTGCTCTCATCCATTCTTTCTGTCAACCTCTCAAGCCTTTCTACCCTTGGAATATCTCTGTCTATAGTTGTCAAAAAGACTTAAAAGAAAATGGCAGATTTCTTCACAGTATTAAAGTCTAATGTTAGCCTGAAATGTTTGGTTTAATGAATGTTTTAATTAAGTGATTTTTGAAGTTATATTGATGAAATTAGAATAGAGAGATCACTTGGAGAAAAATGGGTTGCTGAGGCAACAGAGGGGTGTAATGAAGTGAGTTTCTGTGATTTCATTAATGGTTCCCTTGATTAAAAGAATAGAATACCAACATTGTTTAAATATTGCAGTTCTTTTTCTAATGAACACCCAAATGAAAGCAGACCAGTATGGTCCATATTCTCTCCCAGTTCAACTGCACTTCTTTCAAGTGGCATCATTTGGTCTCTGCTTCCAAGTGCAGAGCCCTCCACTTGCTCACCCAGAAGCTCCAGGATGTGCAGACCTCACAGGGTCATCCATCTGTGTTTTTTAGACCAAAAGGTTGCTTTCTGAAAATCCCGGAGGTGTGAAACTGCAGAGGTTCTCTCCCCATTTCTAATTTTCTTGAGGCTGTTTTCCATTTTCACTTCCAGTGCTTCATGTCGGACGTGTGCAGCTTGGCAAGATGGGGAACAGAAATGGCAGATCCATCCACTCTGGAAAGTTCATGGCAGGTTTTTCTCAAGTTTTTGATGGTTTGAATTGGCTTTTCTTGTTCTGTACCAGTTCTTCCACCATCTGTGCAATTCCCATTAATAGTTGTGAGTGATTTGTGTGTCTAATTCTTCATGCAGAGTGTTGAAAATCTCCCCTAAAGCGATGAAAAAATAATGGGAAAAGCATGTATAATTGAAAATAGTCTTAATCACTGGAATGTTGAAATCCACATGGCTTGGATGACTTGAAAGTTTTGTTTTAGAAAAGCTGAATTGAACAGTGCTGTCATTTTCTTTAAATACATTCTTTTGAATAAAATATCAATTCCTGATGCCAGCAGCAAGCTTCTAAACATGTTCAAGATGACATGATTGATAACAAGAATGCTCTCCTCAAGATGTTTCTAATTTCATCTCTCTGTATCAGGAATGTTAAACTTCCAACGTCATAAAATAACAAATATTTAAACTAAAGATTAGGGGTTTTTTTGAGGCTGAATGGTAACTGGAACTGAATGGAAATCTGAAAGCAAGTTCCTGTCTCCAGAACGTGGGTAAATTCTAGAAACTGCCTCTTGAAGACAAATCATTTCTCTCTCAATACTTCAGTGGTAGGCACATTTCCAACTTAAATGAATTTACTCTGTTCGTTTAAATGAGGGTCTTTCCAGTTTGACTGTAAAAGCATATAATTTCAGGTCCTAATGGATTTATTAAATTTATATTGATACAATAGTCTGTGTATTTTTCACCAGATCTGAGGAAGATACCTTTCTTTTGCTTGGGTGCTGGTCAAATGTAGTTGCTATAAGAGAACTAGAATTAAATAGTAATAAATATTCTGTCTCTAACTCCAAACCTGAAAATTAAATAAGAAATGTTGGCTTTCATGGCTTCTTGGTAAGTCTGTACCCCAGATCTTTCAGTTTTTGAAACCTTTAATGGCCAGCATCTGATTTGAGAATCCTCCTCCAGTTTGGAAACTTTGGCCATCTCTGATGCAACGGCAGAGTGTTATTCATGTCTAGGCCAGCAGTGGTCCTTTTCCACAAGTAGGGAGCCTGTACCCAGGGAGCATGTCACATTTGGCAAGGAAAGAAGCAACGTGGAGACAGCCTGTGGAGACAAAGGGTACCCTAAACCATCCTAGCCCAGTTTCGGGAACCAGCCTAAGAACTCTTATTTTGTAATTTGGAGTCAGAATCATCTTGAGGTGTAAAAAGTTCATTTGATCTTTTTGTAAAAGATCTGAATTTCTTAATTAGATCAACTCCCAATTGTTCTTGTCTGCTCCCAGTGAAGAGTTGGGTTTTTTTTGTTTTTCCATCTGAAAAAGGTGATCTCTCAGAGGGTTGAGGCAGATACACGTTTGAAGGTCAATGCCATTTCTCATCTGGAGCTCTCCAGCTGGCAATCTCCACCTGTACATCCCTGAATTAACATCATGGCTTTAAAACAATTAAATTTCAGGGACAATATGTGCCTGATTAACGATAGTGGAACTTGGTATGGGAAAGGACAATCTTCCCAATTTTAATTTCAAATGTGTCAAGCTACATGACATGGTATTATATTACTGTATATCAATGCCAGACAATGACATTATTGTAAATAGTATTAACTGACTGGCTTAGGGAAAACCAAGCAAATTTACAGTTGATGTATCAAATTATAGCTCAGATTCCTGCTTCAAATTATAGTCTTGTCAGAAAACATGGCAAAATAAGAAGAGTGAAATGCTCATTAGTTTGAGATAAAATGGAAGCGGTTCCCTGGATATTTAACAAGTCCCAGTTTGGGTCATACTCTGAAATCATCCTGCTCGTATCTCATAGAAGACTTTCTGTGGTACCTCTAGAGCTTTTCACTGCTTTCAGGAAGGGGAAAAAAGCCTTTTGGGTCCATCAGAAACCAAATTCCTTGCAACTTTTCAGTTCAGTTAAAAAACATCTCCCAGGGGAAGAACGTGTTAAGCAGGATCACTGACCTCTCTGTGGATGTCGTGCACAGAAGTAGGAGGAACAGGGCAGCTCTTGCTCCGACATTTAGGAGCAGAGCCAAGTGTGGTATTTCTCTCTAATTCAGGGCCTGGGCTGTACATGGAATCAGGCTTCAGCCTGCTGAAGGGAATCTGCTGAGCCCAGGCTTCTTCAGAAACATTTATTTCAAAAATTAGCATGTTTTTCAGTCCTTCTTTCCCGCTGTTGAGAGTTAACCCTCTCAAAATTCCTGCTCAGAAAGTCCATAAACAACATGTAAATTCTGTCTAAAATAAAAACAAAACCAAGCCCCTCTTCTGGAAGAAAAAAACTTCTCTTGTAAATCCCTCCTTTCAAATGCATCTTAACTGCCTGCAGTGGATCTCCTGTCCATCTTGCAGCCATTACTCTTGGACTTTTCACCTCAAGCAGTTCCTCCCTGTTCTTTTGTTATATTTACATTCTGCTGCTGTATCTCCTCTGTGCAGGATCATTTTCCACTACCCACTCCTTCAAGTGTGATGCCTCACCCCCTCAGCTTGTGTAAATTAGATTAACTCTCCTCTGGCTGGGAGTGAACCAATGGGGCTGCCACTGATTTACCCCAGCTCAGGATCTATCCTACTGCTTTTAATCATTGTTCCAGCCCCTCTCCACTAATCAATGGCATGTCTGGACTGTGCTGAGCTTTGGGCTGAGCTCCAGCCTCAGGAGAAACTCTGCTCTTGGTTATGTTGATTGAATTTAGTTTAAAGTGAGAGTCCCATGTGAGTACCTGGGGCACAGCTTGGGCTTCCCTAACCAGAATACAAAGAGTAATGGTCCTAAAAAGAGACATACATCTGTGTGTCCCTTTGAGGTCTTGGCTCTCATGAGAGTTCATTACCATCCCCTTCGAATCCACACAGCCAAGTAGAGAATTACTTAGAAGCAGATAAATAAAATGAAAGATGGATTCACAAAGGGAAGTCAGTTGAGAGTTAACTGGGTTTTAATTACTGCCAGATTGCATCTAGTTTTCAAATGCTTTCTGGAGGAGGGTGCTCAGATTTCCCATCTCCAGCTGGGTTTGGGTTTCCAAATCTCTGTCAAACTAAGCCCGTTTCCTTGGTAACTATCTCACTCTCCCACCTATGTATAAGGACAATTACTTCTTGCTGCTGAGCAGAGATGGTAGAGCCAAAAGAGAAGGAATAAGGAGAGTCTGCACAGAGCCCTCCACTCAAATCCCGTGGAGGGGTCTCAGTGGATTGTGTAAGGGTGACACAGTTAGGTAAGGACAGGGAGAAGATGTTGCAGCCAGCCCTGCTTTCCTCCACACTTGATGTTTTTGCTCCATCTGGGTGCAGTTTTATATTAACAGTTGCAATGATGAATGAAAAATGTGTCTTACTTATGTGGATGCTTGGGAAGTTTGGGCTTTTTCTTCTCTTGTCAAGACGTTTTCCTTTCCCATTTGATGGAGTTTGACTGGTTCCTAAATCTATATCTAGAGTCAGTTGTTGAATTGAGGTTGGTGGCCAAGTTCAAGATCTTTGAGACCAAAATCATAATTTAGAACTAATATTCTGTCATTGATTTCCTCTTTGGTGTTCTAAAAAAATAAGATTTCTTCAGGGTTTTCAGAGCCATCCCTTGAGGTTTTTCCATGTTACTGCTTTAGATGGTAGACAAATTTGAGGCCACTGGAATCTGTCCATCTTGGTAGAAATTATTATTTTATTTCTTCTGTATTATAAAAGACCTTTTTTCTGTCAAGTCCTTTTTTATCTCTCCTGCTGAAGTTGTGCTTTACTGGATGTGTTTGTGCTCTGTGGTGATGTATCTGATACACCCTGAGTCTCAGTGAACAGCTTTTTACCAGCCTGAGGATTCCATCCCCTTAGACAACCTCCTTCCTTGGTTTACATTACGTGATGGAGCTGACACTTCAATTATAATTTTTGTCAAATACTAATAGACTTTTCAAACAGGAGGAAGCCTAAAAACTAATTCTCTCCTTCCTTGTCCCAGTTATTCATCAACAAAACGGTTTGCTTATTCACTGAATTGATTTTCTATTACTTTTTAAAACCTAGGACCCCAGTAACTATTTGTGATACTGTTACAGATACTGCATCAATTATTTCCTATAATTGCTTCATCCAGCCCTTCACACACCTTTCTTCAGTTGTCCTCTTTAGCTGGGCTCAGATCGAAGGAGAGCTGGGACTTGCACGTCTCCCAGCTGGAGATCGGCCATTTCTCCCAGTGGGTTCCCATTTCCTGTTTTTAGACTGTTCCTGAGAGCTTGAGTCGAGGCCCCTGTACTGATGATGGATTTGTCAGCATTTTCAGTGCTCAGTTTGGTCTCTGCCTGGGAGAACTTTCAGCTACACATAAACCCGACGAGACAGCTGTGAGTGAGGGTGGTCAGCGGAGCTTGGACCTTCCAAGGTCAGCCTGAAAACTTGCAGCTGCTTTTTTTCTGAGGTGATCTGAGTGTTGTACCTATAGACTGAGACAACCTGTAATCCAAAGAACCATGGAGAGAGTAAACAGGAGGCTAATGATACCTCCAGTGAACATATAATGTTTACTCTGATTTTTATAAAGAGATAATTTGCAAGGCTGGAGATAATCCCACTATACTTTGTAATTTAAATGTCACTCAGAATGTATGATGACATGCAACTGATTAGCAGCAAACTTTGGTGGCAAATTAATTAGTATTTAATCCAGAGGCTCTATTAAGATGCGATGTGGTAAAAATACTTTTTTTTTTTCAGTAGTCACTCAATTAAAATGCACAAATGATCTCGACCATCTTCTGAGTTTCACATATTTTACTTAAAAGCCTAATAACCATGCCTCACTTTTCCAAAAGTTGGCACATACACAACAGACTCCCAAGATACAGCTTGGATTAATGTGAAGTGCTTCTGATAAAAGAGCAATTGTACATCTTTTAAAGAATAAATAATGCCAATAAATATGGCTTAGATGAGTGTTATTTTAGCATCTTTTGTATACAGTTTGTATTCCTTCCTCTTCCCTCCTTTTGCTAAGTGCACTGTGTAGTTTTGAGACTATCATTTATCTTTCAACACCTCTTTGTTCTTTTCTGAAATCAATGGCTTAAAAGAATGTGACTTAAAAAAAAAGGGTTGTGCTCCTGGATGGAATTCTGTGTAAATAATTTATCTTCTTGCAGTGGTTTTCTGTTCTTTCCTCAATATTCTTCCATCTACTTCTTTCTTATTGGAGCCCATAATGATATTCTCTGCTGCAGATAAGAGTTATTCTGCTGCAAGTTCCCTGTTAGAGCAGTTGTGCTTTTGTGGTGAGAATATTAATGCAGAGTTTTTGTGACAGTGGCCACTATTCAACAAGAAGGGACCCAGAATTTATTTGGTGGAGGAGAGAACCCACAGACTGCAGGCAACAGAGCTGTATTGCACTAAATTCTATTAGAGCCTTTCTTTAAATTATTCAAGGATATATTTGTAACTCTCTTTTTTTTTTGTATTTATTCAGTGGAAACCCCTGTTTTAATGTCCACAATCAGATGTGTGTATGTTTTCTCACCAGCTAGATTTGAAAAAACTGTGCTCTTCCCTTTCCGGTTTTTCCCCAGCAGCTTCCTTCCATCCGAGGAAAGCTTTGAAAATCTCACCTTTGGTCAGGACTTCCTGTTCAGGTCAGTGATATTTTTCAGAAACCTTTGCTTACATGTCAACAAACACTGTCCACAATGATCATAAGTCAACTGATGTCAACCCAAGAAAAGTGCCGCTCATTTGGGCTGTACCCAAATTACAGATCTTTGTAAATTATGCCTTGAGATTGAACGAAGGTGGTGGGTTTTTCGTACCTGCCAAGCTACTGAGGCACCACAGGGTGTTTACCTGTAGTAGACAGGATTCTCCAACACTGGAAATAGAAATTGCAGTACTGGAACTGAAAAATTGCTCATGCAGACTCATTTTGTGTTGCATGTTCTTGGACAGAGAGGTCTCTCCTGTCTCATTGTTTCCCAGAGCATGTATCAAAATGGAATGAGGGACCTTGAATTCCAGAATTGTTGTTTTGGACAGACCTACCTGTTGTGTTTGCTGGGTGTATTATCATTACTTGCCATCATAATCACTCCAGATGTAACACCCTTCTGAGATCAGAAGCTGCTCTGAAATTTGGTTTATTTAGTAATTTTAACTTTGTAAGTGGACTTATGTCTACCCTAATGACATATATCTCTTCTCTCTGTAAATCTAATACTGGCCCGAGGCCATACCCTTGGATGATGCGAATCAGGATGGGTTCACTCAGGACCAAGTCAGCCCACAAGCTGAAAAATCTGTCTACAAATGTTCCCAGAAGTGCTGAGCAGTGGCCCTGGCCTTGATCTGCAGTCACGTGTAAGAAATGGAAGTTCCCATAATGACCTTGTTCCAGCTCTGCTTGCCATTTAAATAGCAAATGCTGTGTTGCTCTTCTGTATATTTTAGTTTCTCTCTTTGCAGTATTTCCCAGATACTGCAAACTTTCTTCTCAGCCTTTCTGGCTCGCTTTCAGCACTGAAACTCAGCCTTACTGTTGCTAAATGTCAGCGCTGCAACCACCCACGCCAGGACTCCACACCTCCCTCCCTCTGTCTGTCTCCTTTCTCCATGTGGCAAATGACAAGTTTTCAGGAAAAGCACAGCAGGTTCTTGCACTTTTGTGTGTCTCAGTGATCTTCCAAGACCTCCTGATATTGAATGGAGGTGATATTTCCCTAGAACACCCTCTTCATCCCATTTTCAATATAAAATAAGCCAGGGCATTGACATCATCTAACAAAACATTATTCCTGTCAGGCTTTTAACCTCATTGCTTGACACAACTAAGGCAAAACCTTGCCCTGGAGTCAGGGAGCATTTTCCACTAAAGGGCCTGAACTCTCTGTGAGGTTTCATTCCCACATGAGTTCTGTGTTTTAGCACATGTATTTAATATGGAACCCTACATCCTTATTCTTAGTGGGGAAGAAGTGTCCTCAACCTTTATTTAAAACTCTATCCCCATACCTTTTTTTACATCCTCCTGCTTTTTCTCATGCTGCTTTCTGCTTGTGTGCAGCCTTTTGATGAGCTTCCAACCAAAAGCAGTGTTGTCAGATATGAATGTCTGCTTTGCTGGATTGGAGCATGTCTTGGCTGAGCTGGAGTGGAGGGAAGAGCCTCACTGCTGAAGTGCTGTGTTCAACAGAGTCTCTCACCTCTGCCAGGGGCAGTTCCCACCGCGGTGCTGGGAGGAGCACGGCAGGGCAGTGTCCTTGGGGGTCTCCACACCCTTCCCTGGTGGCTCAGGGCCAGACCTCCCCTCCTGCAGAGGAGGAATTTGTTATTCTAAGGGAGAAATGGTGAAGCTCCTGTTGTCTCACTGTCCCACTTTGTAGTGGAGCTGCAGGAGGGACCAACCTGAGACAGCCTGAAATGGAAGTGCTCTGGATTCAGAGCCGGAATCACTGCGAGACCCTGAGCAAAGCAGGAAAGCTGCTTTGGGATTTGAAGGAGATTTGCAGCTGGTCTCTTTTTCATAGAATCACAGACAGGTTTGGGTAGGGAAGGACCTTAAAGCTCATCTCATTCCACCCCCTGCCATGGGCAGGGACACCTTCCACTGGCCCAGCTTGCTCCAAGCCCCGTCCAACCTGGCCTTGGCAACCTGTGCCAGGGCCTCCCACCCATCACAGGGAACAATTTCTTCCCAGTATCCCATCTAACCCTCCCCTCTGGCAGTGTGAAGCCATTCCCCCTGTCCTGTCACTCCAGGCCCTTGTCAATAGTCTCTCTCCATCTTTCTTGTAGCTCCTTCAAGCACTGGAAGGTCACACTCAGGTCACCCCAAGACTTCTCTTCTCCAGGCTGAACAATCCCAACTCTCTCAGCCTCTCTCAGAGCTCCAGCCCTCTGATCAACTTGGTGCCTCCTCATGGAAATCTTTTCATGATGCTTCTTAATAGATTCCAGCAGTATCTGAACTCGCCAATAAAAGCTGACATGGACAGAGCTGAGCCCCAGCTTTGACTGCATTATTGGCATCCCAATTCTGCACCTCGATTTTTAGGAAGCAGCTGTTTTGCAGCTGCTGGGTGTGATTGAAATAACAGTTTAATATCCTTAATAATCAGGTTACACAATTGCTTTCTGTAATGTAGCATTGGAGGTATGAGGTAATGAAGGATCTGATTATCAAATGTCCTAGAAAAATTTAACATTGACCTTGATTTTCCAGTGGGCAAAGAGAGAATTATAAAGTAGTTCCATTTGCTTTGGTTTTGCTGCACTTACATGCATAGCATGTTATATTGATTATCCCAACAGCTTGGATTTGTATTGCAGGAAATCTGCAATAATGCTGGTTGGAAATATCATCTTAACTTGATAATTTTTCTTCTTATTCAGATGTACTGCACTGAGCAGATATTCAGAATTTGTCTGATTATGTAATGTAGAAATTTTCTGTCATGGAGAAGTTTCAAGATCATTATTTTAGAAGTCTCACCCTTTGATAGAACTGTGCTGTTTGCTTAAACACTTAATGGAGTGAGTCATTCCTTTCACGAAACAAAGAAATGCCTTGATCAGATATTCAGACTTCAAATTTCCCCCCCCATTCCCAGGCATGTGAGTACAAGGCAATGCCATTTCTTCAGGTAAGGTTACAGCATTCATCAGAGCTTGAGTTATAAAAGGATTTCCACAGAGTTGATCAGATACCTGTCTGACTTCGCTGACAGATTGAGTCAAGTATCTTTTCACTTGCAGATTGATTGGAGTGCAAGATTAATTTAGTGTCTTCCAAACCACTTTCCTACAAATCCTTTTATTTTACCTTCTGGTTGCCCTGAAAAAACCTTGGTGTCTTTTTAATATGATGCATAATAGAACAGTGAACTTATATGACTCCTGACAGTGTTGGTCCAAAGCATATATTAAAATGTGATCAAGAGATATAGGGAAGAGAATATGCTTTACTGATAAGAGTCAAGGTTAGAGGAAAACCACTGTACTGTATTTCTATTTGTGTTTCCACAGTTATAATACTATTTAAGGGCTTTTTAGGCTTTGGATAAGAAAGGGGAACAGCTGCTAAAGGGTGTCTATGAGTAAGGCCTAAAGTTATTCAAATAGAATTGCTACAATAAAAAAGAGGTTTGTTCTTTGGGGCTGTACCTGAAATACTTGAAATAATGGGTTTGTGCTCAGCCTGCTGCAGGGTCAGGGCACAGGGTTACAAGGCTGGGCCTTCCACACGAGCAAGAGGGGCCTTGAGGTGTGTGAGGTGTTGACACTGGGGATGGCAAGAACTCCCAATAAGACCGTACCTTCCAACTGCTGATGTGTTGAACACCAATATTTGGAATAAGTAATTGTCTATGTTTTTCCACTGGTTTGAATACCTGAAATTTGTAAGATAAAGTTCATTTATTTCAGGATCTTCGATTACCTGAACTGATACAAGATTCTTTACACCTATTTTTCCTGCAGTACCGGTAAATATTATCTTCATTCCTCATAGTGAACAAGATTTTTTGGTTGTAAGGAATTTGTTCCAGTATATGAAATTATTGTTTCTGCAAGACAAGGAGTAAGGGCATTTTGTTTGGAATTTTTTTATAGCTTTTGCTTGCTATAATTCTCTAATCTGCCTCAATTGTTTCAGGTCTTTAATTGTTACTGCTAACACTTATATCCTGTACAACCTCTATGAGGAAAGGAGCTATTTTAAGAATATACATAAAAGCTGGCAATTACATTGTCTTATCAAGTTTTGGCAGTTGTTCAGTGGTACTGGAGATGATTAGACTCAAAACTGTAGGAATGAGAGCCTAAAACAGGAACCTGGCCTTTTAAAGCTCTCATGTCTTAGAACATTCCACCTGGTTTCAAAGACACTGGCAAGGTTAAATATGTTCAGGGTGGAATTAAAAGTGTCCACAGGTTTTAATAAAAGCAAGGATTCATTAAATACTCCTGGCAGTGGAAGGTAAACACTTCTGGTTGTGGAAGGTGAGGGGAAGGCTGGGTACACCTCCTGGTTATTTTGGGAGGCTCCTGGGGAATGCTCCTCTGCTTTGGTAAAATGATGTCTTAACTTCAGCAATCTAATTTCTCATTCACCTCTCGTCTTTTAGCTGACCTAGAGGGGACTTAGTACAGCTGTTTGAAGGATTTTGTGGGGCCAGGCTGACTTGTAAGGTGTAAGTGGAAAATTAAAGAAATGAAAATATTTTTTCAAACCTATAAAATTTGAAAAAAAACAGTTCTTTCAGTCAAAATATCCCAAGTGAAGCCCTGGAGGGTGTAACATGAAAAGAAATGATTGGGTTGCAGAAGAGACTCTGGTATGAAATAACCAGACCTATAAAAAGTGTGAAAATATAAAGCAAAGAGATCAATTTATGTGTATTATTAGAACAAAAAGTGCTGCATTATCCATACTTTTGGCAGTGGTGGGAGACAGGAGAGGTGGTGGGGATATGGGACAGATGTAACTATCCTTTGGCCTTCCAGTTTCACCAGTGCCTGAATGGCTGAAAGCTTTTCACCTGCACGCTTCCTGACTTTATTATACCTCCTTCTTCTTTATTCTCTCTCTCTCTTTTTCCAAATTAGATGCATCATTTCTGCCAGAGGAATTCTGCTGGACAGTGCTGAGGTTCTGTGTGGAAGGAAGGATTTCTGCAGGGAGGTAGAACTGCCCGTGTTCAGCAGGCTGAGGAGCTCAGCTCCACGTGCTGGTCCTGTCCCACTTCAGTCTTTTGCCTGCAGAGGAAAAACTACATTTTCTAATGTTCTGATGGCAAAATAAACTACTCAGGATCTTGGAGATGTGTTGGACAGCTGCTGAAACTGAGCCCAGAGTGAGGGTGGAACAGGCTGTGTGTACTCCCTGAGTAGCTGTTAATGTTGCAAGAGTCCAAAAATTATAAAAAGTTGGATGTTGGTTTTAGCTGGAAATTTTCTTTGCCTAAATTAGTCTTCCCAGATGCTACAGAATAATTCAGTAAAGTTAAATAATGTACAGAGAGAGGAGATGCTTCTAAAAGAACTTTGCAGTAGATTAGTTTCAAATGCGTGTGTATAAACATACATACATATATATATATGAACTTAACCAGATATTTTTGCAGGGTCTTTCAGAGTTAAGGATTCTAGAGTTTTCTTGGAGAAACCTTCATTATTGTTAATTATTGTCAAGACCTTGATCTGGAGAGATAAATAGATATATAGATGTATATTTGTGCAACATGTGATTTTGCTTAGTTTACAAGAACTTATTTCTGAACAGCCCTGTTTGAACTTACAAGAACAGTCTTGCTCTTCCTTTTTAAGTAGTCACCAGCTGTGTTATTTTCTTTCATTCATTCAGCTAATTTCCCCCATATTTAAATAGCTTGAGAGCTTTGTTAAGGCTTCATTCTGTTCAAAACTCAAATTAAAATGCTGATTTCTGCAGTGCCTGGCATTTCTGACTAGCACTTTAGTGACTGGCTCTGATCTTTTTATTAAAGGGTTTACATGACAGTTGCAATTTAGAGGGAAAATAAAAATAAGCAAACAGCCTTTTCCCCCACCGTGGCTGTTTATACACAAAGTGGTTGTTTGCCTCGTGTTTCTGATGTAGTCACAGGCTTTTCCTTTGTGGGACGTTCAGTTTTACTTAGAATATATTTAAAGAGAAATAGTTCTCAGGGGTTTTTCGCTGCGCTGGATGCTGTGTTTTCACAAATGGAATGTGATGACTCCAAACAACTGCTTTTCCCATCCAAGCTGCTTGAGGAGATGCAGGTAGACATGTCCATTTTGAATTCTCTTCCTCAGATTTCACTTGCCATCCAACAGCCAGGAAGAAATATGAGCTTGTAAAGTGTGGGAAAGCAGCCCCCTTTGACAGGCAAAAGGTCCAGTGCAGGTTATTTTCTTTGACTCCAATGAGATTTGACTAAGACACAGAGAGGCTGGGATACAGCATGGAAAAATCTATCCTTGTTCTGAGTGTAGTTTGAACTCCTGACCCAAGACATTTGCTACCAGGGATTCTGGGGCAGTCCTGAGGATTTCATAACCACTGTTGTTGCTCCTGTCTCTCCCAGATGTCTGGTAAATCAGGATAGATGCTTTACTCAGTTTGGAGGAAAAAAAAAAAAAAGTGCTAACACAGAGTGCAGAAAGAGAAGATTTATTTAAAACACTTGTCCCTCTTTGGAAGACAAAGCAGTAGATTTAAGTTAGAACTGCCAATATGGATCATGTTGAAGATAAGCAACATTGAAGCCAGCACGGTCAGCCCTTTGTAGACTCGTCCTTGGGCTTGTCTGAAGAGGTGGGAGAGTGGACAAATGGCTCCAACATCCTTGCCTTGTTTCAGTTTTTCAATTCTGTGGATTTCTCCATGAAAGGAACTTAACAGATAACCTCACCCTGATTAGGTGTCAGAAGGTTATGGTCATTTTTGTGAACACATGTCTGGGGGTGGTTACTTGTAATGCTGAACCCCCTTTTATCTGTTCAGCCCCTTTGCCAACCCTCAGCTCTGTGTGCTGAGGTTTGGCTGAAGGGAAGGGCACTCCTGGCACCTTGCTAAAGGGACCAGGGGACAGGGATAGAGCTTGGCAAGTCCCAGGTGTTTCTGTCTGTGCCTGCAGGGTCTGTAAACATCAACCCTTCTAAAATGATTTGAAGGAGACAAGCAGTCTTACACAGAAGCAAAGAAAGAAGCTCTGTGTTATCAAGCCAAGATTTAATCCCTCTAATTAGATTTTGATATGGGAGAAACCAATGGAATAACTTGAAATGTCTAAAATGACAGTATGAAACTATAAATACTTTCAACCATCTCATTGTTCAGCCTGGAGAAGAGAAGCTTTGGGGTGACCTGAGTGTGGCCTTGCAGGGCCTGAAGGGGCCTGCGAGAAAGATGGAGAGAGACTATTGACAAGGGGTGGAGTGACAGGACAGGGGGAATGGCTTCACACTGCCAGAGGGCAGGGTTTGATGGGATACTGGGAAGGAATTGTTCCCTGTGAGGGTGGGGAGGCCCTGGCCCAGGTTGCCCAGAGAAGCTGTGGCTGCCCCATCCCTGGAAGTGTCCAAGGCCAGGTTGGACGGGGCTTGGAGCAACCTGGAGCAGTGGAAGGTGTCCCTGCACATGGCAGGAGGTGGAACTGGGTGGTCTTTAAGGTGCCTTCCAGCTAAAGCCGTTCTGTGATTTTCAGGTACACCTTACCAGCCATCTCTGTTAACCTCCACTTTTCCAAGCTCCTTCCTACCTTTTAACCTCCTTTTTTCAAACCACCTGCTGGTTGCTCAGCTCTTGCCCTTCCCCACTTTGTCACAGTCATTCAGTTCTTTTTGCCTTTGGCATTCCCTTTTTCTTTCCTGCAGAAACCCACTGGAAATAGATATTCAGGGCTGCAGTGATTTGGGAAGGCCTTTTAATTGGTGAAATATGAGTCATCAACACCCCTGTAAAATCTTTGTCCAGTTCCTCTGATGAAACATGGCTCGATGCAAGAAATGCTGCAGATCCCACAGGCTGAGGGTTTATACCACTGGCCATTTCTAAGGTTCCTGCTGCTGCCTTGAAAGAATAAATGATGCTGTCAGGCCTGAAGTGTTTGCCATGCTGTTAGAAGGGATGCCAACCGAGACACAGCTCAGGTTCCCCACCTTCACCCAGCCTGGATGACTGAGGAGCGCTGGCTGCCTGTTTGCTCTGTCTGGGTGTTGGCCATGACTGTTCTCCTCACTGTGGGATGTTTGGATCCAGTATTATATATGTTAAAAAGTAAGAAAGGTTTAAATTTCAGTACATCACACCTTTCTGAGTTGATCCTTGAAGAAGAATGAGGCAGGAAAGACAGAAAAGGAGGAGGATGTGTAGCAATATAAAGGCAAGACAGCATTATAAACAAAATAAGAATCTTTTTTCCCATTCTCAATGTTTATGCCTTTTGCTATTGAGATTGTACAAAGGAGAGACTTCTAGAACATAATCAGCTGACTTTGTGATATGAAGTGATGCTGTCTAGAAGTTGATCAGATCAATCACAGCTCTTGCACTATATTTGCAATGACATTTGTTTAAACTGATAGAAGGCAGAAACAAGAGTGTCTGTATTACATCTGTGCTTTCATTTAAAGGGTTTATATGTCACTGCTCTTTTTATGATGTGCATTTACTGGGAAGAGGGGGACTAAAGGCAAGAAAAGAAACTGCTTTGCATTTGCCTTTTGCCTGTGATCAGGCTTGACTGGCCCCTGAATCATGTGGAGGACACACTTCTTACTACAGTACACATTTTAATTTCAAATTCTTATGAGGAAAGAAGTTCTATGAGTCAAACATACCAAGCTCTTGCCTACCCAGGAAACAGCACAACACCTTGCTTTGTTCGTAGCACCAAAGGAAAACCTCTGGACCTTACGCTGGATATTCATATTCATTTGGATTATGGGCAGATAGTTAAACTGGGCAAGCTAAAAAAAAAAACGCATGCTGTTGTTTGTGCCTAAATGCATTTTCTTCTGGAAACCCTGAATTATTTTCTGTTGGGATTTCTGTCCCCATACAGGATGGAGCATTTCTATGGCTTCACCACCACCACAAAAAGATTATCCATTTTCCAGGCACCTCTGATAGAAAATTATAATTTAATTTGCAGTTTTGATAGCAGCTAAAGGAAAGATTGGAACAAATATGCTCATACTATCTCCATTTCCTTGCTGAGATCCACCAGTTCATTATGTCAAGGTCAAAGCTAAAAATTTTAAACTCTTTTTATTTTACAAAATGGAAAATGTCAGAAAATGTCAGGATTAGGAACAGTGTTGACAGAATCAATGCTCCAAAGCATCATTTATGAGAGCAGCTGAACACAGAAATGCTGAGAAGGTCTGGGCTCCTCAGAGAAGAACGTGTTCCTCCCCAGCAGAGCACTGTGCACTTCTGTTAATGCCAGGAAAGCTTTTGTGGCACCTTCGTTTGCTACCAACAGATAAATGCCCCTGATTTAGAGCTGTTTTGATTTCTCCCTTTCTCTAGTACTTTCCTCCTTTCCTGTGTTAGTAGTTAGAGATCAATTTAAACAACCTTCTGCCCTCTGACCTTATTTTCTCTCAGAACTCCAGACAGTCTGAAAGGCTTTTCCCCGGAATGCAGTGGTTCTGTAAAGGATGGAACCTTTGCCCGGGTGTCCTTTTGCCTTGGAGTGTTGCTGCAATGAAAAGAGAAAAGTCACATATTTTGGGGATGATGTTTTGCCTTATTGTGTGCTTTCAGCTCCTTAATTGAATTAACAAAGTTTTCAGTGTATGTTTTTTGAAAAGCAGTGAACTGAGTTCAGTACAAGTCTCCAGTAAACAAAAAAAGCAAATAGGAGAATAACTGTTATTTCATGCCATTAAGTACTTAAGCACATACTTAATTTTATTTGGCACTGCAGTGAGACCTCAGCGATTTTTAAAATATCTTTCTCAATCAGTTAAATAAGGTAATAAATTGCAAACAGAGAAGACAGAGGCAGGCCAGAATTTTAAACAGCAGACCTCATCCCTTGCCAGTCCCTCTACCACCAAACCTGCAAAACAAACACACAGTAAAGCAGATGTCTGAATTCTGAGCAAAATATTTTAAAACAGAACTGTCTGGCTGAAAACTGGGAAGGTGGCATTGATCCCAGGAGAATTTTTTTGGTAGTGGGTTTTTTTTCCTCTTTAGAGATTCATCTGATTTAATCTTAATTGATTTACTGAAATCCAGCTATTCATTGAACTTCCCCACAGCCACGATGTAGGACCTTGACTCCCAATAGTGGCTGAGTTAAACATTTTTTAACCTCTGTTTTACCTGAGGCTTTTGTTTAGAAGTACCTGCAGAAATACTTGTTAGATTTTTTTAGGCAAGGGACAATTGTTGTTAACTCTGTTATCAAAAGCTCTCTCACAGACCTGGATATTGATCTACTTCCCATTTCCACCCGGTGACTGCAGCGCTCCCATTGACTCCTGCTTTTCCCGTGCCGAGTCTCTGCTGGAGCCTGTCCCCCGTCACACCCGGCGGGGACAGCCCAGGCCTGGGGGACCCCGACAGCTCTGGACTCTCAATGTGAGCAAGATGTAACCTCAGGGATGACACTGGGCTCGTGGGCTTTGTGAGAAGCACATTTTGGGAGCTGGGTGTGAATCCCTAGCTCAGGAATTGCCCTTTAGTCTGGATGGAATTTGGTCCGGAGCCATTAATACGATCCAGGGAAACAAGGATAAAAGGAGAGGCTGCTCTTGCTGACATGAAAGTGCCTCCGTCCATATTTCCTTTTTCCTGTGAGCTGCTGCTGCTGCCAAGCCCATCACTTCAAAGTGCTTTCTGTCCTTGTAAGCCATAATTCTGTGTGTTGGGCTCCATTTCCTGTACTTCCATCTGCTCCTTTGCTCCTGCTCTTTGTTTCTTTCTTATATCTGCCTAGAACTTTTTATTTTGCCCCAAGCAGATTTTTATTCTTAGTGAGTTTTTAAATCTCTCTTTGTAGCTTTATTGTTGTCCTGTTTTTTTATGAATTCATTAAGTTTTTTTTTATATATGACAGTTTTGCTTCACAAGAGACACAATTCATTCCCTAAGAGATTCTTCCACATACGAAATATTTTCCAATTCCATCTTAGTATTTTCATTCCTGTTCAACTTGTGATTTTATATCCTTACAGTTTCACTTCAATTTACTTTTATCTCTTTCAGAATTCCTTCAGAAAGTGGGTTTGTACAGGCTATCACAGCTTTAATCCACGGACTCCTGCTTAGGTATTTTCCTCTTTCTATGGAAGACACTAATCTTCCTTTACAATAAAACAACTTAATTAGCTGCAGAAAATTGATAAGGCAATTTAATTGCCAATGCTTATGTATTTTCTCAGTATAGCTAAAATCCCACCAAAGGTGGGATACAAGTGGTACCAGGAGCTCTCAGCTAAAGAACTAAAATAATGGGAGCAGATTAGCAAATATACAGGAAGAAAAAATGACATCTTTAGAAAGTTTCTTTTATTTATTCAACTTTTATAAATATCACAGAGAGTGATAACTTGGTTTATAAATTGAAGGAATAAAGTGAATGTGCCAACATAAAAAAATATAAACAATTATATTGTCAGTCATTGTTTGAATTATTCATTTGAAATATCTTTTAAGAGTTTTCCCCTGTGTCTGTAAGGCAAAGAAACATATTTATAGGAGTAAAATGTACTAAATAATTATTGAAGTATGCATCAAAGAATTCCTTTGATTATTTTAGAATAAATATTCCAAATTGCCACTTCTGATTTTATTGTCAAGTGATGGAATATTTGATGTTTTCTATAAGATTTCAAACCTGAGGCAAACAAATGTATAAAAGAGACTAACTTTTATCTTTCAAAGGAAGTTGTGACGGCTGTTGTGAGTCGCTCAGCAAAATATAAATAAATTAACAAGTTGACAAATAGTAAGGTAATGAAAAATGTATTTCAATTAATGGGAACCAATTCCAGAATTTGAAATATTTGTGTTTTCAACTCCACATCCTCTGCTCCTGCCAGAGAGGACAATATTTGTATAGAACTTTGTGTTACCAGATATTTAGGAGGTTTAGGAAAACTGTCCCTTACAAATACACAGACCATATTCTTTCTCCTGAAAAGCACACACTCATTCACCAAATTAATTCCCAGGGTCTGTATGGGGGAGAAAAAAATTGCAGCTTCTGATGAGCTTTCAGTTCTTGGAAATTGTAGCTGCGCTGGTTGAACTTGGATAAAAGTTAATTAAGGCTCGTTACATGGTCAGCCAATCAATTACAGATCAACAGAACTACTTTTTTAACTTAAAAAAATCCTGCTCGGAAACTAAAAGAAGTAAACCAGAAAAACACCTCATGAATTATCCAGAGCATGGAGTAGAAATCAATTCTAAATTTTCTGAAATAGGAAAAGTTTCTAAACCAAGTTGGAGGGAATTTGAGGCACCTTTTGAGAAGGGAGTGAGAGAAGCATTAAACATTAACTGGGAAGTGCAGGTAAGGAAAAATAATAGCTATTTCAAGTTGTCTCATGGTGCAAAATTAAGTCTTATAATGAAATATTCAGAGCACATTCAAGAGCTGTAACCCAGATCAGACACAGTCCTGGGTCTCTTGATCCCTTTGCTGTTAACAATTAACAGGGTCCAGAGACCTAATTAATAAAGAATTACTCTCGAAAAGAAGAAGGATTTTTGCTGCTGACTGAGGGGGATGAACATTTGCTATCTAGTTCAATATATCCCAATTCAGGCAATAGAAAAAATTTGACAACTATCATAGAAATATTGTGTAAGTATAAAAATTGATTAAATAGAAAATGGGCATCACTGATTCCTCGGCTTTGACTTGTATCTTTCATCCTTTCAGTTCAAAGTCATGATTATTTGCACATTTGTTATTAAAAGAGAACTCAGTAATCTTTTTTAAATGTAGTGAAGTTGGTGAATTGAATTTTTTCTCTTTCAATTATATATGTTTGGATATGAAAATGGCTTTAAAGTATACTGTTAATCTGTTACAGGCAAAATAATGGGTAATTGGAGCTGAATGGCTTTGTTATGTGGCTGCATCTAACCATCAAACAAATTTCTCTATTAATTGTTAAATCCTAATGACTTCAAAAGACACTTCTCAGGTGGCTGTAGGAGCTCTGAGCCCCAGTGTGCTCTGGGCACAGAGACTGCACTGAACTGCCTTGTCATTAATCTTGTCAGCTCTGCTCCTACTTTTATTCCCACAAGTTAATGAAAGACATTATACGTTTTGAGAAAGTAACCTTTTCAAAAGTCATTTTACAAGCAAGGTTTTAGAAGACTCAGTTGTTTTGTAATAATAATGATTTTTCACTATTACTTCTTCGGTTGTAGGAGTTGTTTCCTGGCAAAGCTCAAGCAGCAGAGGAAGGGAGTGGAAATGTGATGGCACCTGATTTCTACATTTTCTCACTTTTAAGAGAGACAGACTGAGGCAAAATCCTGAACAATTTGGTCAGGTAAAGCACCATCTGAGCAAAGAGAGAGTTTGGTTTGAGTGTTTGGTCCAGCAGAGTTGACCAAAATACCAAATAAATAATAATAATGAATAATAATAAATAAATACCAGAAGTAACGTTTTGAAGCATCCTAACAGAGCATTGTTCTGAGCAAACAGCAGGCTGAGAGCTCTCATGCTATCTATCAGTAGTAAGCATTAAATTCCCATTTGCTATTTTTAAGAGTCTATGGTAGAAGTACAGACATTTAGAGGCAAAAATGAGAAAGACAGTTCATAAAACTTCAGCTTTGTCTGGTTCACAGCTCCAGAACAAGGGGAGGGGGGCAGTGGTGCTGTGACACAGGGTGGGTAGAGGAGTGAGATGGTGCCTAAATAAGCTCTAGGGGAAGGAGTAATGACAGGATGTTAAAGAGATCCTGTTTAGATACAATTCATGATATGATACAATATTCTCTAAGATTTTTCTCTCAGACATAGACAGAGTATGTTTGTTTCATGACAGATTTTAATCAGATTTTCCAAGACCATTTACCTTAAAATTTAACTAGTGTTGCCTGAGTTCATTTGATTAAAACCCTTTTAAGACATGTCATCGTGTCATGTGAAGCGTGTTTTTATTTTCCTGGGGTATTATTTAAAAAGTAAAAGTGACTGTGTTTTCATACAGAATATTGGAAAACAAAGGGATTCTGTCATTTGGAGAATATCAGTCTCTTGTCTACATGAAGAGCATTAGAGATCATAGCAAAGGGAACACTTAAAAGATCATCAGGTTGACACTGTCAAGAGAATGATTTTAAATTTTTGCTTGAACTTGCCTCCTCAAGGGTCTCTTTCTGCCTGCACCTCTCATTTTGTTTGTGAAACCTACAGTTCTGGTGCTTCACTTGTATTGAAAACTGTAAAAATGCAACAACAAAGAAAACCAGCCAAGCGCCAGCATTGAAAGAGAGCACAAAACAGCTGCTATCCTGTTCCCTGGGCCCTCTGCCTAAGAGTTCTATTCACTTAAAACATTTTCTAGCTTCTGAAGCACTTGATTAAAGTCAATTGGGACAAAGATAAGCTCTTAAAAGTGCTAATTTTTGGCTCAGAAAACCTGAGTAAGTCGAAATATGTTGCTCTGTATTCACAGCTATGGGGCTTATTTGGAGAACATTTTAAGGTTTCGTGGCACACACCTCTGCCCTGTGTGGTGTATTTTGGAGGCATCCATTAGTTATGCTTCCTGACCTCCTGTCAGTCTCCTGGGATTTTAGAAAGTCTCCTTCAGATCACAAGTCAGGTGTTTGTTTGCCCTCGTCTGTCTCTGGCCATACAGGCACATAGGGAGTCCTTGCCTGACCTCATGTACCCCACTAGCAGCTGAACTGATACTCTCGTTAATTAATCTCCTCTCATTCCTAGTCTGGAGTCATACAGATGAAATGTAGGAATAGAACCAGCACCAGTGGTGCTGTGATGGATCTGTGCAAACAAACGAGCTCTGAGTTGAGAGGGTAAGAAAGGAGGAGGCCCAGCAGTAGAAGGTACTATTTGAAGCTGACACAGATCTAACTGCACCTCCCAGAACCAAGTTTGCCACCATTAGAACAGATTTTTATATACTCAGTGTTCATAGCCTTTTGCAAATTAAAATAGATTACCTTTTGGTGTCTTAACTACTTCATGTGTCAAACCTAATTTGTTTTTCAGACTGAAGGCATCCTCCACATATTCCTTTTGCTCCCACTTTGAAGGTTATTAAGAGTCTTCTAATCTGGTAATTCCTGACTTTTCTCTGTTCTTGCAAGAGCGGAGTTCTCACTGCATATCTTAGAGATAACCCTACGCCTTGTCTCTCACACCTCCCTTCTCCAGGCAACCTCTTTTCTTGAGCTGTATTGTGAGAATTCTGATATAACAGCAGTTATGTGTTTGCCTGGAGAATTCACTCCTTCAGCTGATCGTTTCTAGTCTGCCCTTGGACTGCTGATATAGTCCTGTGGTGTAATACAGAGACACTTACACACACCTCTGAGGGAACAAACAGGCTCTGCAGCACTTGAAAGCCTTTCCAAACTCCTGAAAATGAATATTTAGTTCCCAGGGCCTTAGACCCTCTCTTCTATCCATGAGAAAATCAGACATGCACCAGAGCAAATGAAGAGCTGTTTCTGAAAGCATTCCTGTGCTATGCTGGCTTGAAAAGGATTGTTTTTTTCCTCAGGCAATCATAATCTCAAGTGTCAAATCTCTGCTTCAGTGTTGGTGATGATTTCAGAGGTGATGACTTCAGAAGTGCCGTAAGACTTTGGATATTATAATTCTTGGCAAAGCATTGCTGTGCCACCAATGCAGATGTGTTGACACTTGGGACTACCAACTGCATGGATTAAAACTCTTCCAGAATCTGGATTTCCTAACAAACCCACGCACACAATGCAAGCAGCAACTCTACATTGTCATACGAAAGTACACAGCTGCTGGACTTTTAGTATTTTATACCTATATTTATATATACATATAAAAAAAATTGTGTATGTGATGACATATAAATTCACTCCTGAACAAAAGAGCTTAGCTGTTTAAAGCACAGGCATCTTCCAGAGATGCCTAAAGGAACTGAAATAGCTCATAATAGCTGTTAAGAAATGAAATTTTCAGACCAGTGCCAAAAAACCAAACCATGATACAGGTACACATAAAAATGTACCTTTGGATGATATTCAATTCACAGTCCTAACAAATTAGCTTCAAAGATAATCTGTTTGGTTTTAACAGTGAATTTTGAGGTTCCTGTTCTGCCTTGTTCTGTCATATTTTCATTGATAAAATACAGGACACAGGAAGGAATTGATCACTTTGGGTGTTGTTGGACAAAGGAAGACACTGAATGTAAAAGGCAGTAATGGGGCAGTGTGGAGCATAAAACAGAAGCCCTGAGGAGCAGTCAGTATTTCAGAGGATTAGGTCTCTCTGCTAATCTGATTAATAGGTTGGAAGTCTTTTCAGAAAACTGCAGTTTCTTTAGACTGAAAAATCAGGGTCACTGAGTTGCTTTGTTTCTATTCCCATGATTGTAGTGCTCTGCTCAAAGGACTGACCTTTGTAGAAAACAGCCCATTAATTGTGTTATGATAGCTAGAAGAGGAGACTATTTACTCAAAACCTTAAAATAATGAGGAAAGCGAGCATCTGAAAATACAAAATAATATAAAAAAATCTGTATGACCTCCATTCACCGAGAGGCAGCACAGAACCAGGAAACAAAAGCACAGAATGGGCCACCAGAGCTTAAAGAACACCCACAAAGTGCTCTGGAGGAACAGGAAAAGACAGAAGGACCTCCAGATGGGAGAATGCAGGTCCAAAAGTGTAACAGCAGCAAAGAAATAGCTTAACAATCAGAACAGTAACAAGAAGTTACACGTATGAAACAATCAGAAAGGCTCTGGAGTGCAGTTGTAGCCAAGCACTGGTGTGATGCTTTTTGTGCTTTTAAGAAGAAAAAGCCATACTCTGGTATTGCACTTTGCTTTCTCTTGTCTCAGGAAAGACTCTGAGCATGTTGACATAATCATGAATAAAGTGGTGAAGTAAAATAAGTCACAGATTTAAAGGCCCAAGAATGCTTAGGTAGAGATTTGTCCCTGCTAAACTGCACATTCCCCACTCACTGTATAACCAGTGAGGGGATGGGCAATTCCACAAGGTAATTCTGATCTGAATCAATCTCTAAAGTTTTCTGCATCTTTTCACTTGCTGTCTATGGAGGGGAAGGTCACCAAGCTATTAACTTTGGGCTTCAGCTCTCTTTGGGCAAATACAAGGCTTATGAGGGTACAAAGCCTGATAATTAGAGCACAGGCAAATGTGATTTAGTTCAAATGTGTAATTTATAGATTGCAATGCTGTGTGAGATCACCTCATTAATTCCAGTGATAGACTTATGTCTGAACACCTTGCACTGGAGAATAATTTGTTTAATGTCAAAAGTAATTGTCCTGTAAATGCCCAGAGTTATTTTTTTATGAAGAATCCCACCTTAAATGCATGTGCTGCAATGTTGTGGTCTGGTTAAGGGCATGTCCTGCAGTCAAAGGGGCTTATTCAGGTAAACGCTCTGGGATTTGCAGGTTCCTCTGCCAAATGGCACCAAAGTGTGGCTGGAGGAGTGGCCTGGCAGAGGTTACAGCTGAAAGGAGCACCACTGAGATTGAGCTTCTGATGATGCAAAAGCTATTGTGCCAGTCTCACAAAATCACTGCTCTGGGGCAGATTTCTCTTCTTTTGCAACGCTGAGAGTTAAAAGTCCTTTGTGGCTCAGCTGTCTTTGCTGGTTTTGGGCAAAGGCCGATGTGAATGGGCAGTGAGCTCAGCAGAAGCATCTGCGTGAGTGTTAATGACTCAAATTGGTTGGTGACCTTATTAATGTTTACTGATATCTTTTGTTTGTTTATTTAAAGATGACTTGAACTGTCATTGATGTGAAAAAAGTAGTAATTATTTAACACAAGCAGGAAATATGTCATAGATTTTCCTACTTTTACTTGAAGGTGTGTTGGCCAGTAATACTCTAAGCAACACAAGCCTCTCTCTTTAGTGCTGTCTTTGCTTTCAGCCCTCAAGACTATTGTTCATGGTGCTAAATGTGATGTTTTACTATATATTTACAGTTCTTATTCAGGCATCTTAGGGAAATTTTTAAGTAATCAAGATCCAGTCCAAAGTTTGATGTTGGAGGTGAATATGGCTCAGTCTGTCCTGTCTGGAGTTTCTTAAAATCTGGGTTTCCTTTTCCCATATGATACATTTCAATAATGAACTTAAAACCAAATAGAGTAGTGATGTACATAACGTCTCTCTTGTGTCTTTCCAGTGTGATACAATACTTCTACTACAAAAAATTCCAGGGATATTTGGTTTCCTATTTTCCTCTCCCAGTGTTTTTGGGCCACTGTGATATGTCAGCTGTGTTCAAAGCTGTAAGTATAATATTTACTACCTCTAGTGAATAAAGTATATGTGGAAAAAGATGAACATAATAATGATAAGACGATAGTGTAGTAGCAAGGTAAATTACTTTTTGTCATTCAGATCTAACAAAGAATTTTGAGAAGGCACCTTTCTTCTTGTATTAGAAGAAAAATTTAAAACATAGAAACTTTTAGAAATGAGATAGAGTGAATGAACTTGGTAAGAACAACTGAGAACAGAAGTGTCACTGCTTCTTGTCCCAGAGTTACTTTTAAATTTGGGCAAAATTTAAAATTGGGCAAAATTTGCAGTTATTTGTGTCTCTTTAATGTTGACAGTGGGATATAATGGACTGTGTTACTTCAGTGGTGCAATTCTGTGTCTCGTGGAAGAGGAGCTTAACCTGGAGAGAAAACTGGGAGGGTGGGCAAGAGGCCAAAAGGAGTGAGGCCATGCTCAGACTCTGGAAGGAATTTGCCTCCCCAACACGTGCAGTGGGGGGGAAGGCAAGTGCAAATAGGCCATGACTAAAAGGAAATTCAGTTTCCCCAACCAACCTATGCTTAATCCAAAGAAAATGTCTCTCTTTTGCTTTATGTGAAATGAGTTTTTATGCTGGAGTTTGCTATGCCACAAGCATGGTCTTTGGCTGATCCTGCTGATATTTTCCTGTTCAGAGGAGCTAGAAGATTGAATGCACTTCCTCAGTATTCAGACATGGCAAGCCCTGGTAATTAGCTGTCCCAGAGCTAGATTATTAGTAAGCTATAAAAATTCTCTAATTTCCATCAACAAATACAGTTTCCAGTCATTACAGTCTGCAAGAATAGCATCAATTTATTTGAGATTTTTCTCTCCTAAGCATCAGTAGGAAGAGTTATTCCCACATGAATTTAGAAGGATGATTAGAAAGAGACTTTTTCAAGATGGCTTTAAAATGAAGCAGCAAGACCTAAGAATGTAAATCATGTTCTATGGGAAGAAAAAAAAAAGTAGATCAGGCTAGGAATGCAAATCATATTCAAGGGAAAAATTCAGATCAATATTAGAATCTGCCTTGTGTGCCGGCAGTAGCATAAAATTATCTGCTGAGCTGCCTGTAAAAATGACATTAGAGGGAAGAAAAAAAAGCTGATAATTCAGCTCAATTAAGGTAAATTGTAACCCAAATTGGGGGTAAAATTATATGAAAACAGATGCAGAATACTGGTGGAAAATGCCAGGTACGTTCTTACTTCATTGTTGCAGCAAGATAGAACATGAGATGTTTGAGAGGTAGTGAAAATAACTTGACTGGAATTGAATTCCTGATTCTCAAATGTTCAATAGGAAACAAATCAGTGGCCTCATTTTTCCAAGGTAGTGTCTGTCTTTGCAGGAGAGATCCCAAACTTTGGTAGATATATTCTGGGGAAATTTAATTTAGGGAAGGTTTTCATTATGATTCACAACATTACCTAGATTATTAAGAATTTTGTGGGAGGAACATTTAGAATAATAGATATTAAACCAAACCAACCGACCAAAGAATCATTCAGACAAAACCCTTCTTCAGCTTTAGTTTTCTGAACAGAAACAGGAGTTCACAGACTTCTTCTCAGCCTCCAGTTCCTGCAGATCCCACACAGTTCCCCAGATTTCAGAGGGTATTTCTTTCTGTGGGGTAGAGCATCCTACAAGTCAGAGAGCCCTGGCCCCCATTTCCTTGATGATCTTGATAATCTCTTTCTTTTCTTTTTTTTTTTTTTTTTTTTTTTTTTTTTTTTTTTTTTTTTTTTTTAATTTGTTGTCAGAACCAGATCCTGAAAATCCCAGGGTAAAATTTTGGGTTCAAATTCCTTGCTTTAGAGCTGGGCTTTGACCTCCTCCAGCTGCCTTCACAACCTGATCTCTCTGTACAGGGTCATCTCCCTCATTCTGGAGTAAAATGTATGATAATACATCCTAATGTTGTACAGAGTTACTGAAAGTAAGATAGTGGGGTGAAACATTTGCTAAATCAATATTTTCTGAGCAACGTTTGTTTTTTTTTTTCTTTTAAAATTTGTGAACAAGTATAATGATAAGAGTGGCTGAATTTAGCCACTTTTGAAAATTGTACAGTTTCAAATGTAAGATGAGATTTCCAACATATTCATCTAAAATGTATTAGAAATGATGTTTAAAATTTTCTATGTGAAATGGAGTGGACTAAATAATTTGTTTAGTAATGTACATGAAAAAGAAGCTTGTTCTTCATATTAAATATGAGTTGTCCTTGTTTTTAGCATTTTAACAAGGTGACAGCAGAATATTAATGAAAAAAGATAGTCCTGACCTGTTCTGTTGAGCTTTCAGTGGTTGCCAGACAACTTTCTTCACTAATGACTAGTGAAAAATCATGGGTACGTGACACTATTACACTGGATTAATAAATGTGCAGATCCCATGTGTCAGAATTAAAAATATGATTTCCAGTTTCTCTTTCATGGAAAGTATTCAGATTCCATTGTTTAATAAATCGTGTGACAAAACTACATAGCAGGAGGTTACTTAGGGTGGTTTGAACATCATGGAAAGAGAGGGATGGCTAAAAATGTCTGTGGTTGAGCAAAGGGCTGTGATTTGCAGTGATTTTCATGCACTATATGTGATGCATGAAGCAGTGAGCCATAATACATGGAAAGGGAAATTCAGAATGTCTGGCACCTCTGCAATTCCACACTGCTGTGAGTGATCACCAAGGCTGAGCCTACAGGTTGGCAGGAGCAGCTATTTAAATCTTCAACTGCAGGCTCAGAATCCAAACTCTTTCTCCTAAAAGCTGATTTCATAGCACATTGCTGCTCTTTTTCCTTGTTTGCCTGGAGAATGATGTACTTGGAAATTCCTGACTAGGGCATGGACAGGGCATGGTTGGGAAGGTGGTAGGGAAGAGCCCTACCCCTTCCCCTTTCATTACCAGACCTTTGCTTTTAGAAGACAGAGAAATGCAAATAGCATAACTGGGAAAGCAACTTATTCCAAGAGAGCTGAATATAAGCCCAGACTGAGGAAACATGGCACATGTGAAAGACGTGGCCATGTGGGACCAGACTTCACACCTCTCCTTGGAGAATCCGAAAGATTGCCTCAAACAAACCTCCTTTAATTTCCCTCTATTGAAAATGAAGGCTGAAATGGATGTCTGGATAAATGAACCTAGGGAGAGCTGAGAGGTGATTTTGTTTAAATTCTTTTGATTGCAGCAGAAATCAAATTTATTTTGCTGGAGGGTGACTTCCCAAGCAAAGCACATTAAATCACTCTGCTTCCAAGGGAGGGTGAAGCAGCAGATAAATATCCATGCTGGAGAGGTGAGATGTCTGTTACATGTTCATTACACATATTTATGTCTCAGCTGCAAACTGAAAAGTATTCATGAATTTTGTATATTTTAAAAGTGTTTCCAGGTATGCCCTCAGCTTTTCAGTGGAGCCTGAGCTCCTACAAACTGCAGAGCCCCTCTTTGTCTGCTACACTGTTTAATTTTTCACCCTTAGGGAAGTTGTGGGAGTTTCACTGCAAGACAGGAGTACAGAGATGGCAAAATGCAACCAAGCGTGTGAAAAGGTACGTATTCAGTGCTAATAGCCCAAACAGGGCCTGTCAGGTCTCTGCAGCACGAGCCCTGGGAAGTGTCTGATATGGTTTTGTGTACACTGAGAACATCTTTGTAAGATCGCATTCTGTATAAATGTTGCAGGACTTACTGGCTTATGTTGTTTTCACAGAAACACGGAATGTGCGGAGTTGGAAGGGACCCACAAGGATCATCCAGTCCAACCCCTGGCCCTGCACAGGCCCATCCCCAGGAGTCACCCCCTGTGCCCGAGAGGATCACCCAAACCCTCCTGGAGCTCTGGCAGCCTTGGGGCTGTGCCCACTGCCCTGGGGAGCCTGGTCAGTGCCCAACCAGCCTCTGGGGGAAGAACCTTGTCCTGAGATCCAACCTGCCCCTGCCCTGACACAGCTCCAGGCCATTCCCTGGGTGCTGTCCCTGGTCCCCCCAGAGCAGAGCTCAGTCCTGCCCCTCCTCTGCCCCTGCCCAGGCAGTTTTGGTCCATGTCTGTGAGGCTCCAGCAGACCTTTCACAAGGAGCTGCCACAGGATGACATTTTGAGAGAAGTTTTACTTTAGGAGAGCAGAGCTGGCACAGAAAGGATGGGAACCACCTCATTGGGGTCCAACTGGCCCTAGACCTCTTGCCTTGGGTGGGTATGTTGTTTGGACCCAGGTCTCAGACACATCCACAAATACAAACACCCACTTGGGATGTGAATGGGCTCAGAATGTGGGGCTGGACACTCCTGGCTGCAACTTCTGCCCTCTAGCCCAAATGTCCACAATACAATTGTATTACTGCTGGCACAATGAGAGCAAGATGCTTAAGCTTCTGTCTCACCAAAAGAGCAGGTTGTGATACCGAATTTCTGACTAAGGATTATACTTTGCTCCACAGTGAAAATATTGGTGTAGAAACCTAAAAGGAATTGATTCTTTCCAAACTCAGAGAAGGAACCCTGAGATCTTTTTGTTATGCATTTACTGCAGTAATCACATTTAGAGAAAAAGAGGAACACCACAACTTGAGAGTAAATATAGCAGAAACAAAGGCTTGTTTCAGCTTATTAACAGTCTTGAATGTTCAAGAGGTTTAAATCCCTAATTAGCAATAAGAGCTTACACATTTCTAGCATATTGCACATTCACTTCAGGTAAATGGAAATTTTTTTTCTGCTTTTGAGAGACACAAGAGGTTTTAGTAGAACAACAGGACAATTTAAATAAACCTCAAAATTCAGATTCCCAAAGACCAAAATTTGATTCTTTCAGATAGCCAGATTTTTTTAAGATGAAATGAAATTTCTTTGACTTATAAACCATACCCAGATCACTGAATGAGGGGCATTTTGTGCAGAAAACTGTAATTAATTTCAGTCTTAGGCTGCTTCCTGTTGACTTCATAGAGATGGGAGTGGTAACTGCACACTCACATTGTTGATTACACTGTTTTTTGATGGTAAAACTGACCCCTCTGTGCCCACTCCAAACTGTTTCTTTTCATGTGCAATTACTTGTAGATACCTCTCAAAGAGTTCCTATTATTTGTATGACCTGATACCACCATGCCCATGCTGATCAGCATGTTATGAAATGATTTAATGTCCTTTCCCAACACTCTCAAATCTGTTGAAGATAATCTGGAATTCTGTTTGGCTTTTCTAGACTGCAGTGAGGAAAGAAATAACAAAAACATCTCCAGAGGTGATACAAAAAATGTTGGAGGATCCCGGTCAAATTAATGGTGGAGCATCTGCAGCCATGTAGCCACTACTTTCTGTCACAGGAAGGAAGACTTAGGTTTAAAAAAAGTTTGTGATGCTTCTAGATTTGTAATTTTTAACATGTTGTTCTCTCAGTCCACAGTAAGTTGGGTGTTCTTCAGTGAAGTATTGGATTGGGGTTTATTGGACTTAGATAAAGAAGAGGAGACTGGAACCCGAGGTCTTTAGAACCTTTTGTTTAATTTTCTGTCTGTATTCAGAGGAGGAAGATTAAACTGTGCGAGCGCAGGCGAATCCCACGGTATGAGCCTTGGGTTATGTGAAATCAAGGAGTCCCCTTCCTTCAGCAAGAGCACTGTGTAATGTATTTACAGATGAGGTGTTACTTTGAAGTGGGGATCTTGTCTTTGATCAAAAGCATACAGCTTCCCTCATGTCTCTCAGAGACAGACAGAAGTTATAGCGCATTGGTGTGGGTTTTTTTAATGTTTTGGACAGCAAAAATGACATTTACATGAAACAGCAATCCTGGGAATGTATGAGATAAGACAATTTCAGCTATGAGCTGAGAGGAAGTCTCACAAGCAGACTTGAAATCAAGCAGAAGTTACAGTGTGTCATATTCACTCTGCCTCCCTTACCTGCTGTTAATTAAAGGACTGATGAAGGAGGTCTGTCAACATTCCTGTGATGCAAAGGAAAACGTGTTTAAAATTTTCCTGATGAAAGTACAGTTAATCAGAAAAAAGGTTTTGATTAAATGCTCTTAATTCCGAATGCTTGTTTAGGAAGTGTAAATGTGCTGCAGTAGAGTTTTCTAACCCAGGAAGGGAAGGGGCACGGAGACTGACAGTGCAGTATTTTTTGGGTTCCTAAGGAGGGTAGAGAAGGCACAACACAATTAAAAGGAAACCCACGTGAGCACTGCCTTTTTTAGTCTTTGTAGCCACTGAGGGCACTGCCTTTATCAGGGCTGTGCACTCAGACCAATGATATTGTCTTTCTGCTGGTTTTGTATTGACTGGCCATGGATTGTTCTGTGATTTTTCAAATGTACGCATGAATGTGTCTGTCCTGGGGGGAAGAAAGGGAATCTGGAAGAATAATATGCTGTGCACACACAGCAGGGAAACCCCCCTGAGGCAGCTCTGGCAATTTTCTTTCCAGAAGGAGTTTGTAGCTTATTACAGAGCATGTGGTAGACTTGAATATTGTGGATGGGCCAGGCATTGCACCTGCCTGGACACACAAGGAGTGTTATCCTGGCTCACAGTGGGAATGAGTAGCTCTCCTTTTATTTTGGTGACATATTAATATAGCAGGGACAGTTTTTGAAATGACTTTTTGAGGCAACCAAAGCTTGTTTACTGAGACCTGTGATGACAGAGCTGGCAAACGTGTACCACAATACCAGAGACTTCTCAGAGCCATCAGGGTTTGGACACCTGTATTATGGCAACTGCCTTCCCCCTTCATGGAAATGGGAAGATGGGTCTTGGTCCATGCCCCAAGCAGTTTTAGGGTTGGTTTGCCCAGATCTGGGGTTCCCATGTGACCTTTCCTCCTGTCCACATTCTAGCCTGGAGAGAAAAAGGCACAAAGAATTATTCCTTGTTCACATTTCTGTAGATTTAATGCTTTTTTAACAAGGAAAAAAATAAAACCATTTCTTTTAAAGATAACTTTTAATGATTTAGAATTAGTAAACACTGAAACCAAAATGGTAGCAGTTAAATGGCTGCTTGTTGAGAAAGGGCAAACTAATATGTAATAGCAGTAGGAACGTGCAGTCAGATAAGAGAATAAGGTCCAGTTGCTTAAATCACTGGAGACAAACTGATTATGGCCATGCAAAGAGTGCTTGGATCCTGTTCTTCCATTGTCCTGGGCAGGATTCCACAGAGGAGATTTCTGCTGGGGAAGTTCCTTCAGTAGAGCTGGACTATCTTGCCTTCCATAGTAATGATTGAACCTTTTATGTTATATAAGGCCATATACCTGGAATTTCCTGTATTACCTAATTCTTACCGTTAAAACCAGATTAGATGGAAGAATTTATAGTTAATGAAATTCAGTAAGTAAAGGCACTATAAATTATTTTGACAGGCAACTTTGGTCATTCCAATTGTGCAATCTGTGAATAAAACTCTTTGCGCAGTGTGTTATCTTTACAGTATGAAGGGATAAATCACCTCTTTCTTCATTTCCTTCCCAGGATCACATCCCTCTCTTCCCAATGATTCCAGTTTTCACTTTTTAAATTCTTTGCCTCTTTTATAAGAACTTCAGATAAATAATTAAAGAGAGAGTAAGAGTAAGGTTTTTTCCCCCTATATCTGATAGGGAACACTAACAAGATACTTCTTTTTTTTTTACCATTTTTCTCTTCTTCACCTGTCCTTTACATTTTGGAATGAGAACTAGATCTGTATTTTACCTAGCGTAAGGGAGTACCAATCTTTGTTAATTTGTAATATTATTATATTTTTACTTAGTTTGAAGGGACTTTCATCATCTTGATGTCAGAACTAAATGCGAAGAAGTAACATTGCTCACAAATGTAAGTGGAAATAAAAAACAAAGAGAAAATAATCTCTATGTTATTGTTTATCTTTTTGTAAATAATCAAAATAACCAGTGGTTTTTCTATTCTACACCACAGTCTTCCCTGGAGGGAAATAGGGAATGAAAGGAGGTATCAATAATGTCAAAACTCAAATTACAATTAAAAAGCCTGGGTGTGGAAGGTCTCAGAAATGCCAGAGTGCTGCTGGACCTTCAGTTTGCACTTCACTCACAGAGCACATCAACCTTCCCTGCAGAGCTGTCGCCACCTCTACAACTTTGTCATGAGAGTTCACAGCCAAGAGAAATAGCTTTTGATATTTTCCTTTTCCACATCAATCCTCTGTCTTTGTTTTTCTTCAAATGCTGATTCCTTTCTGCTTCTGGTGCTCTGAGAAGTGCAGAAATGTGAGATGCAAAAAGAAAACCTTGGAAGTATTTTAACAAAGGAGCTTTGGTGCCTCACAAACTCCTGTCTCAATGTATGGGAACATACAGAGTGACAATACTGTCTCTGCATTATTAATAATGCTATCAACTGAATAGAATAATGCTCTATAACTTTACAACCTTCTTCCAAAATTAATCCTGCATTCTAGAAAATGAAAAGCAGCTTAAGTTTGTACCAGTTCAGTGGAGTCATACATGCCAAATTATTTCTTATTTGCACCAGTGTAATTCCTCATGTAAATTATAATGAAATTTATTCCTCAACCTTGCTGTTGGTCTTAAAATGAAAATCATCATAACTGCAGAATGGTGAGTGTGTATGTCCATCCATCTCTGGATAATATTTAAGAAAAAATAAATCCAAATACTTCACAGAATCATAGAATGGTTTCAGTTGGAAGAGACCTTAAAGCTCATACAGTGCCACCTCCTGCCGTGGGCAGGGACACCTTCCACCAGCCCAGGTTGCTCCAAGCCTCGTCCAACCTGGCTTTGGTTCTTGTACTTCAAATGCTAATTTAACCCCTCGTTTGACATTGGTGCAGAGTCCTGTCAGTGTTTAAAGAATGTACATCCCCAGGACATCTGTGCATCTCCTGTGAGGATGGCTGTTGCTGTTCTGTTTGCCATGGTTGAAGTGTGATAAACTGTGTCATTTCTAAAATGTGAAGGTTTTGGAAAAGCCACACAATGCACTGAGGCAAAAGGATTAGCTTTCTTTTGTGTAATTTCTAGCAAGAGCATTGTTACAAGATGCATGTGGAGAGAGCTGGTGACCTATGCACACCTTGAAAATTAGTACAAGGCAAATTAGCAGAGTCACAGAATTTGCCAAGGGCGTTCTGTTTGAAGCGTTTAGAGAATTAATGAAAGGTGTAGGCGCTGGATGAATAACATGGGAAGTCAGTCAGTGTTGTTCACTTACAAACTCAGCTGTCACACACAGACTCTGCCCATGTCTAAAGACACTCTAAAAATTAATAGGTTTATAAAAGAAACAAAGCTTACTTGCTCTATTTGATTTTTATTTCAGCATCCTGAAGGTTTAAGAAGAACCAGCTCTGGACCTCAAGCATTTCCCTTCCCTGCTTGGCTGTGCCTCCAGCCAACACTGATGGCTTACAAAGCACTGTCATATGAATAACACAGATGCTCCTATTTCTGAGGAACAAGGAGTAATTCTATGGCCAATTCTTGGGATGCTGATTTTTAAAACAGATCAAACATGGAAATGGTGGGGGAAAAAAATCAAAGATGTCTTTCCTTTTTAATGTTGGCTCTTGGATGGAGAAACCATCCAGAATTAAATTTCAGAAGCATGATCCCTTTTCTTTGCAGAATGAAACCTTATAGACTCATGATACCAGGGGAGAAGCTGCTCTCCTGGTGCCTGCTCTGTTATAGAAAGTGCTCAGGCAGTTGATTAATCTATGGGACTTGGTAATCATTTGACTCTGGATATTTTGTTCAAATGTTTTTTTTCAGTGATTCATGAAGCCCTTATCAGAATTCAAACAGCACTTCACGAATCAACCAGGAGCTTAAAAAAAAAAAATATAGCAGTAATGAGCTCATTTCCATAGAAATGGAACCAGGCTCACTGGTGGGTCAAACTGTTTTCTACTCTTCCTCTTTCCAGTATTTTCCTCAATTCTTCTTCATTTATTTTGTGCACCATTATCTTCCATTTTCTGTATATCTAAACCTTGCCATTTGGATTTTTGGTCTCTATCCAGCAACTGCCACTTCAAGGTACCTCAAAATAGTGTTAAAAATTTGTTATCTGTATTTCACTTGAGAAAGTTTAAAACTCATTGTCATATTGAAAGCCATTACTCAGGACAGCTTCTTCATAGTTTGAAGTAGCATTGGGCAAAAATTTGTAATGCACCAACCTCTCCATTCCTGCTGGATTAGTAATGTGTTTTAATGATATTGCATTTGTATTCTTCCAGTTTTCTTTCATGAGACATCAAAGAAGAAGCAGAATGTATCTTTCATATTCCAGATATACCACAACACTTCCCTGTTTTCTGTTCCCACTCACCAAGATGAAAGCTAAGGTCTTGTGAGCAAAACCTGAGCCATCTGAAAAGAAATGGCATCCCTTTGAGGCTCTCAATTTGTTGGAAAGAGGGAATTGCTTACAGTTTCATAGCTCGCAGCATAAGGCTTGTTTTGGCAGGTTCCAGAGAAGTAACATTGTAGTTATGTTCAACAGATCACACTCCGTGCTGGAGATGCTCAGGTGGTGTCGTGGATTCTCATCCAGGAGATGAAGAAGGAACAGGAAAGAACATACAGAGAGTTCCTACTGAAAGCTGTGCACACCGTGAAGGAAAACCAGAAAAGACTGTAATAAGCAGCAGAGGGAACAGGCCTGGGAATGGACTGGATTTGGCTGTGTGTGTGAGGTAGCTGTAAGCCATCAATGTTGATGTTAAGGCCATTTCCAGACACATATATTTCAGTGGCACTATATGTACAAATGCCTAACTTTCACATATGTAATGACAGAGAAGCTTCTCAGTAGTTCTGCAATACCTGGGATTCTGGAAAACAAGGGAGTTTGAACGGGAAAATAATATTAATAATATTGAATAATAATGAAATCCCTTATGTGAAGGAGAAAAACCTCCTGAGGAAGCATGGCACTGGACAAACAAGTCTTTTTCCTAGGCGGTATCAGGTGAGTCTGCATCCAGAGCTGAAGATGAAAGATGGGTTCTGCATCCACCAGAGTTGTACCTCTCCAAGGATGAAAACTGCTGGGTTTCATTGGTGAGTGAGTGGGGAAGTGAACTCTGTCTCTGCTGAAACTCACATTTGTGTCTGGTCTGGAACAGCTGGGAATCACATGCCAAAATAAATGGCTTTGAAGAGGAAAATAAAAACTTTCTACCAACGATCGTGGAATTGTGCCCAGAAATTCCCACAGGGCAGAGACATGGAGGGTAGAGCACAGAAGGTTCATCTCCTTTTTGGGAGACATAGTATTTTCCTAGTGAATATTGCAAGTGGCTTCATAGTGTAAGGCAGGCACTGCTTCCCTTCAGGAAAGAGAGACAGGGTCTCAGAGTCTTTACTTCTTCTATTTTCACCCTAGAGAAGTGTACATCCAAGGAAAATTTGGTCTACTGGCTCCTGTGTTACATTTTTCTATGAGAGCAATGCTACGGGGACCAATAACATGCATATTTTAACACCAGGCAAAAGTGCAAATGGCTTTAAAAAGCAATTAGACAAAAGCACAGAGCATAAGGTCATTAGTGGCTATTAGATAAAATGGACAGGGTACAGCAATAGTTTAATTCTCCCCAACTGATGACTGCTTGAAGGTGCCTTCTCTGGAAAGTGTGTCAGAGCAGGGTCGTGCTCCATGAGCCCCATTTCTTGTCCTCTTTCCTGACATTGTCTGTGCCACTGGAGAGAGCAGCTCAGCCAGACACTGCTGGGGCAGCAGACCTTTGGCATGCAGGAAGGGAGATCCACCAAACCCCTCTTCCTTACCGTGTCCTGGAGTGTGGCCCAGCCGGGATTCCAAACTCCCCCAGGAAATGTAGCATTATTTCAGTATTTGATTTGTGTCAAAGGGCATAACAAAACCAGCTGCTAGCATGGATTTCCAGGCTTTTGTAATGAAAGCAGGTAAATATTTGCCAGGAAAGAATAAGGAATCCCACAACATAAATTAGAGGGCACACTCACCTATTATTGCTGTAAGAGATGACTCTGCTCTCTGTCTCATGAGAAGTGGCATTGTTTTGTGAGCAGTGCTACTGAAAGCCGTGGTGGTGCCTGTGTGATGGATTGGAAATGAACACATGCAACAGAGAGGGGGAAATCTGCTGCAGAATACAGAGATCTTGAGGATTTCTGTATTTCCTGCTCTCTTTAATCTTTTATCATCTAAGTAGAGATCATAGCAAAGAACATCGACGAGTCTTTTGAGGAGGGAGATATTTACTTTGTCTTTTAGAAAGTACAATGGAGACCATACAGGATCCAAGCTGATGGGACAGTGCCAACAAAACCAAGCCAAATGTTTTGGTTTATTCTTGTTTCTTCCTCTTGAGGGAAATTCTGTAGGGACAAGATTAATCATACAGACCTGCTATAATTCCTGCAGGCTCCTCCCTGCTACAGATCATCCTGGGCTTTACAGAGGAAATTGGGAACTCTCTTGTTAAGACTTTCCAGTTTTCTGGTTAATTGTCAGCTGATTTTTCTGGCACTGGTTTGTAATGCCATCCTTCTGTGGAGGGATTTTTGAGGATGCCTTACTGAGCACAGATGAAGGAAAGTTTCCTTAGCAACAGGAATAACACAGAATACTGAAAAACTCTCTCATGACTGTGCTTGTTTCTGAACAAAAAAAAACCCTTTTTTTCTACTTTTTTTGGGAGGGTACAGTATAAAGACTCAGACACACAAGCTGACGTTTCCTGCATACTTTCCATTTTTCAAGCAAATGAAGTTAAAAAAAATTCAGGCATCCTTCAAGTAATTTACTTTGTATGCCCATTTCCTTCATTAATTATTTTTCCAAAGCCTATTAGCATATAGCAAAAACCCTATGATTTAGCCTGACTTGTATCCAAGGAGACATGTATACTTAATAACTGAGATAATACTTTGCACCTCTGTAGCACTTCTGTAGCCATACTTTAGCAGTTTGGAGGGCTTTCAGGCCAGCTTTTAAATGTATTTAGACATCTACAGATATGCAGAGAAGTGCCTGGAGAGTTTTCAGGAAGTGATTTCAATAATCCATCAGTTACCTGCTCGCTCTCTTGTGAGAGACAGAAAAATAACATTTCCAGTGGTGCAGGAGAAGAGTAGGAACAAACACAATAAAGCTGTGAATTAGTTCAGAGACAATCCAACCTTATGATTCCTACCACTCTGCTGTAATGAATAACTACTGTTCCCTGGGTAATTAATGCAGTTTAGGTAAAAAAAAAGAGCCGTTTGTTCCAAGCCTACGCCTGAGCAGCGGGACATCACCTGGCTTTGTCCTGCAGAGGTGGCTCACCTTGAAGCTGCTGTCTGGCTCAGTGCCCTCATCACCCATCATGAGCTCATTCCCCAGCCCTCCACTGTCGTGGCCAGGGACAAACACTGAACCACAATGAGCCTCGTGGGACAATAAATCTGTTTGCTGGCTAGCTCCTTCCATAAATCTTTCCAGCTCCACCTCAAATATAGTATTTGGAGGGTTAGGTTTCACTTTTCCAGGCAGATATGACTGCCCCCTATAAATAACAACCTTAGCCTTTGATTTGCTAAGACCAAGCATACCAAAGGTTTGATTTTCTACAATAGCTCCTCCATCATTCCAGTATTCCTTGTCTCTGCTTATTTTAGTTTGAATTTGTCTTTCGAGAACGTGGGGTTAAAGTGCATTAGAACTCCAGTACAAAAAACCACCTGGTTTTAGGTCCTCAATAAATAACTTTTGCCTCCTTCTCAGATGGGAGTTATACAGAAATTTCTACATCTCTGGTACCAGAACTCTTGGAAAGAAATGAATAGTTTTCTTTATCACTTGAAAAGGAGTTTTGGTCTCAAAATCTTGTTGACTAAGTTTTTTACTATTTCTGCTTTTTGCTAGTGTAGGCAATGATACATTAAGGGAAGAAAGTAGATTATGAAGACAAAACCAACAGAATGTTAAATAATACTTGCAAAGCAGTATTGCTGGCTGAGGGTGTGAATTCAGAGATGCTATTCTGAGAGTACTATAATTTCATTGATTCTCTCAACTGGGAAATCACAGTTAAAAATTTCCTGCCAAAGCTCAAAATATCTATTAGATAAAATATCTACTACTGCAATGAAACTGGGCATATTGGTCGAGAAATATAAACAAAGAAGAAAAAGACATTTTTTTGTGTGAAATCTTCATATCGCATATTTTGATGCCAGTTTATGTTTCCAAAAGGCAACATTTAAAAGCACTTAGAACAAGTGAGTGTACCTAATTACAACTTCTTACACATTTATTTGTACTTTTCACTTTGCAATAATAAAATGGCATGACAGGAACATCATTATGGCCAGAAGAGATTTAATTGTAATGCAAGTTTAATTGCTGTGAATGACTTACAACCATATTATTAACAACACAATGCATTTGATATTTTTACATATTTACCGGGTGCAACACTGAGATATATTTGCCAGTAACTGACAAAGTAAATAATGGGTCAGAGACTAGAACAAGCATTGTATCTCGTGGTTGGGTGATGAGCACTGAGATCCAGAAACCACTGCAATGGAGAGTTTTACCTCGAATCTCTCAAGGCAAGATGACATTTTCCACCTGTTAGAAAACCCTGACAGAGCATTGCACACCTGCTCAGTCTCAGATAAGGAACAAAAGAATGACAGCATTATGGAGAGGATTTCACCTCCTGGGCCTGTGGTTTTGTTTAGATGTCCTGGGTGTGCTTGGCAGCTCCTGCCTGTGGCATTTCTGGTGTGTGTTACAGGGAGGGACACACGTCTGGAGAGTGGCTGTACCCTGAGAAACAAGGCCTAGGGATACAATGGAGCTCCACTGACACAGAAGGTGAAAAACTCAGGAGAACTTGGCCTGCTGGTGGTTTCTGGACTTCCAGCAAGTCCCTGTTCTTGGAAGGCAGCCTGGCAAGAGCTGTGGGTGCACGCGCAGGGCAGGGATAGCAGAGCACCTCTGTGGGCCACAGGCTCAAGGGTGCTACTCCTGCTGCACGGCAAACTCTGCCATCGCTCAAACATTTCTCTCCAAATTTCTCAAGTGCAAAAGTGGGAGTGCTATGCAACCCAAAATCTCCCCAGGAGATCTCCTGAGAAGTGCAGCCCTGAGGGGAAGCTGAGTTACAGGAACAGCGCAGGGAGCTTTGGGAATGAAATACAACACAGACACATCGGTTCTGAAGCAGCTCTGGGGAAAATTCATGAATGAAATTCCTTGGAAATTTCCTTCCCATATAAGTCAAAAGTTAATCACAGATTAAAACCCCATAAGCTCACCTGGCTCCATAGCTCACCTACAGCTATCAATGATTCCACAGCGTATGCAGGACTTTGCTGAGGCTCAGCGGATTTTCCACCTCTTTTAATCTGTTTATTGCATGTCTCACAATGATGTCACTAACTTGGGAAAGTCACTGCAAGTTTGTGATTACCTAATGGCCAAGTTTATTTGCTTTAGATGTGCTGAGACCCTGTTAGAGCTGTGGGAAGTGCTTTTGTGGACAGGATGGTATTGGGATTTCACTTTTGTCCCTGCTGCAACAATATAGCAATTATATCTTCTCCATAAATGCAGGTCTTGGACAAACAGGGAGTGTTTACTGGCTACCAGCAATGTTGGTGAGAATCTGTTTCCTGTAAGTAACCAAACACACGTACACCAGGTTGTTATTAAGCTCTTATTTGATGGGTGTGCGAAAGGGAGGAACGTGTTAGCTGGAGCCTGCCTCTGACTAGAACCTCACAGTTGCTTCACTGACAGCCAATTTGTGTGAAATCAAGGCTGATGGCTGATCATTTGGCCAAAATAAAATTCAGCCTCCCCCAGATGTTGTAGTATCCCAAAGTTTTATCTTTGTTTGCATTTGTAATAGAAGCAGTGCCAAGGAAGGTTCCCTCCCATCCAGAAGCCCCTCTGTCAGTGCCTCTGGCACCACCTGAGCTGGGATCGAGGCCCCTCCGCAGCTGCTCCCCCCACACTCAGTCACACCAGGTTTCCTCACTGGCTCAGCCCATGTTTCCCAGAGCAGAGGCACAACACAATATAAGAAAGATCTGAAGCCATTAGAGGGTGTCCAAAGGAGGGACACGGAGATGGGGAAGGGCCTGGATTTGAAGCCGTGTGAGGACACTGAGGGCACTTGGTGTGTTCAGCTGGAGCAGAGGAGACTGAGGGCAGAGCTCACTGCAGTTCCAACTGCCTGGGCAGGGGCAGAGGAGGGGCAGGACTGAGCTCTGCTCTGGGGGGACCAGGGACAGGAGCCAGAGAAGGGCTGGAGCTGTGTCAGGGCAGGGTCAAGGTTGGATCTCAGGACAAGGTTCTTCCCCCAGAGGCTGGTTGGGCACTGACCAGGCTCCCCAGGGCAGTGGGCACAGCCCCAAGGCTGCCAGAGCTCCAGGAGGGTTTGGATGATCCTCTGGGGCACAGGGGGTGACTCTTGGGATGGGCCTGTGCAGGGCCAGGGGCTGGAATGGATGATCCTTGTGGGTCCCTTCCAGGTCAGCATATTCTAGGATTCTGAGAACAACAAAATCACAAGTTGCCCTGGTGCCCCTGCCTGGACTCCACTTGGGCCACAGCTACTGTGGGTGTGACAGTCATTCCAAAGCTGGGGCATTTTGTATTAAACACCTCATTTTGTTCAGCCTGGAATCTTTCTTCTGTGTTGGTTTCCCTGCGATGAGGTGGCTGGGCTGGGCTCCCCCAGCCCCCAGCTGTGCTCACAGGTGCTCTCACAGCTGAGCAGGGCTGGGCCCTCCCTGAGGGCAGGCGGCTGATAGTGGTTCCTGGCACCTGAGGCCATTCCTGGTGATTTCCAGCACCTGAGGCCGTTCTGGGTGATTCCTGGCACTTGTGGCCATTTCCCAACACCTGTGACAACCCCAAGTGAACGTCCAAGAGCCTTCTCCCATTCCTCCCTGTGGGGCTGTGTGGTCCCAGTCCTGCACCCTCAGCGCTGAGGTGGCTCTAGGGCTCCACAGGCACTAAAAATGGTCTCTTTATTTGCTTCTTTGGAGTCGTGTCATCCCTTCAGTGTCCCCCTGGCACTGGTGGGCTCTGGGTTCTCGCAGGGGAGTTGCACCACCACCACGGTGGGAGGGAGATGCCTGTGGAGCCACGTTTCCTTGAGGACACCAAAGGGCACACCGGGCTTTCTCTCTATCTTATGGTGTTTACGGTGCTGTGCCAAACTACCAGCAAGGCACCAGAGCCCAGAAACTGGTTTTCTCTCTCTCTGGAGTGATGGGATGGCGAGGTGTGTGTGGGATATGAGGACAGACCCCACCATACTGCTGCCACTGCATTGCCTTTTCTGTGCTGGTCCCTTCTGGCCTTGTGTCACCATCTGGTGTTATTTATGAATTACACTGACAGTGGCAGTGAAAACAATATCTTTGCCTTTTTTTTTTAGGTTGGAATGTAGCCTCTAATTTGGTTTATCATGCACAGAAATGTATTACCATGTATTACCACATCCTATGCTCTCAAATCCCCTCTAGTTCTTTCGGATCCTATAGCCAGGAGAGGCAAATCAGCAACAAGAAATATATACTCCTGTTAGTGTATTTCCAGTAACGTTTAATTCAACTTTGTATGACACACAAACAAAGCTCTTCAAAGAGAGGAAAACAGACACAATATAGCTGTTGAAACAAAAGCTCCTTCTCTGTTTGAGTGTCCCTGAGGAGAATGAAGGGGAGGTTCCCAAAGTCAGCAGAGAGCCTCAAACAGTTGTTTCTATGAACCCGAGCTGAACACTGCTGGTGGCTGCTGCCCATTAGTGATCAGAGATCTCTGTGGTTTATAGACTAGGTGAATTTTGCATTAGTTTGGCCTGGAATAGAAAAAGAAATCCAGGTAACTGTTACACAGGAGGATGCCTTAGAAAGCATGCCCTCCACAAGTGCAATTCTCACCACTGGAATGTTTTAAGTTGTTACTAAAATTTTAAAATAATTCGATTTAAGCTAAACTTCCTTTAGAACAGTCTCTGTGTTTATGGGTTATACTCCTGGTGTGGCTCTGACGATGAAGTTCTTTGATGGTCGAGTCTGCAGGATTACTTTCCCTCCTACACACCTGTCACTACATGTTTGGAGTTTAAGGTGCAACAGAAGGTGTGGCAGGACAGATGCTTCATTTCTTCCAGCTAAAGCAGGAAGCACGGGTGGATTCTTAGATCCTTGTCTTGAGTGGTGTACCTTACCCTCCTACTGTGGATTTTAGAGTTTATGAGGTGAGGCTTTTTTTGATTTAAAGTACTACCTTCTTTCCTCTAAAACTCTTTAAAACACTTACTCATGGCTACTGCTTTAACAGAAATTAAGTCGTGGAAAAGGATCAGAAACTACCATGTCCTGCTGTTCCAAAGATGATGGTAAGACCTGCAGCAGGTGGAGGCAGAGTTACCTGTTGGCCCAGGGGAAGGGGATGCAGCAGAAAGTGCAAGGAAGGGGCAAGAAGGCTGAATGAACAAAGGGTCCCAGCCTGTCAGAGAGGGGAATGCAGAGCTTGGGGTGACAGTTCTTCCTCTATGAATGGTTTCTGGCTGGTCCTTGATCCTGCACTTTGACTTGCCAGCAGAAGAGTTGAAACTATTCAATCAGGCTCAAAGTCTCAAAGGTGAGAAAGGGGAAGCATTAGGATCACTTTTGCCTTTTGTTAGAAAACCCAAATTCTAGCAATGAACCATCTTGCTGCTTTTCATCACGGGTTTAAAAAAATGTACAGCTTTTAGAAATCAGTCTCCCATTTCAGAACCAATTATCTGCAGGTGTAAGCTCATTTACTTCAGTGAAGAAGTGCTAATCCTACTAGTGACCTTCTAGTCTCTGCCATTATTTTTCTGAAAAACAAGAGCAGCACTATCCTGCCAGTCCCTCTGGCATCTTAAAATTTCAGTCCTATCCCTTTCTAACCTTCCTTTTCTCTAGTGAGTGCTGTGGAGTTTTCATCCTGAGTTGAAAGAGTTTGTGCTGAGTGGGGTTCAGTAAGGCTCATTTTCCTTCAGAGCTTACAAAACGCTTTTTTCAATAGTATTAATTATTGTTAACAGATTTCTCAAAGATTCAACTTACATAAGCTATTTTAAAACTTTATTATGCTATTAACTGATTGTGAGATTGTTTTCAAAGTGCAAATTGCATGTTTTTGTGGTGATTTGGGTTCTCAGAATGAATGAGCACTTTCCTTTGATTTACTGCTGTGTTTCTCAGACACATTTAAAGAAGACAGTGCATGTCATTCTGTCAGCTCCTGGTCTGAGCTGTTGTTTGTTTTGTTGAACTACCCTTCGATTGCATAATTGCATTTGCCAGGTGGAAGTGAGAGCTGTCTTTTTGAAATCACAATTAATGGTGTCTTGGGAGTTTACTCCAACTAAATACTGCTCCAGTTTATTCATCTCTCTGCACCCAGTGCATATCAGTCAACTCATCCAGCAGCTTTCAAGGTTAACAGTCTGCATGCCCAAGGATAGATGGCCTACTTAGTTATTAAAAAAAAGAGATTACTTTCAGTGAGTGACAATAGATTCAGTGATGCCGGGGCTTTTGGAGGAAAAAATAATATTTTAATCAGCGAAAACAGGAGGCAGTTTATACACTGTTAAAAACCTAAAGCTACATACAGAAGACTATGTCTAGGAAACGTTTTCTTCTAAGTCCTATTAGGATGTAAATGTGATTTAAATTAAATTAAGGAAAGTGACCAACAATTATAAAATCCCATTTCTGAAAAATGGAATTTCGGATTTGCCCTATTTCTCTATCAGACCTTTCTGCTATCTCTGTAATAAAAGGTGAAAAGGTGACTCATGCTATTTAAAAAGGAGGTTATTGCAGATTGAAGCTGGAGCTATAATTGGATCTCCTGCTGATGCAAGTGAAGAAAAAACAATTAGTGGAACACTCTAAGAAAAAAAGGCTAATCTCAAAAAGTGGTTGGAAAATAGCAAGTTCTTTCCATTGGCATCCTGGCACAGACAATGACAATCAAGGCTCTCCTGCAGAAGTTTCCAGGCTGGGCAAATGGGTTGATGTGAGTGACTCCCTGCTACAACGGGCTTTTTTTGTGTAAGTATTTATTGTACGCCCATGGCATTGCAAGAGTTTGTGGGTTTTATTCACTATATTTGCCAATTAGGAGTATTGTTATGTTGAGTTTTGATCTGTTTTTTCCCTTTCTTTCTCCAGTAAGGCACAGAGTTCTTGTGTTCAAACTCATTGAATGCCCACACACAACTGAGATAACTGCTGTCAATTCACTGAGCAGCTTCCTGGGCACTTGGTACCTGTCCCCTGGTGTCACCCTGGTGTACCTGTCACCCTGGTGTCAGCCAGGCCGATGAGCACAGGGTTTGGAACCAGACAATCTCAGATGATCTGTATGCTCTGAAATTCTCTTTCCTCTAAAGGTAGAGCATGTTTAAGTGCCACTCAGGCTCTGCTAGAGAAATAGAAGGATGAATGTAACTATAATGGGTGTCACCCAGCTAACTTCACCTGAAATGTAGCTCTGGTGGCTCTGTGGCGGTCTGGAGCAGGGGGTTGGGTGTTCCTGAATCAGCCATCCCACCCTCAGCACGTGAGGTGATGAGTGCTGAGCTGAGCTGCCGCTGCCCACTGTATTGCAGAGCAGACAAGAGCACACCAGAACTGCTGCAGTTCTTCTGAGAAAAACCAGCACTCTCCTTACTGGATTTATCCTTAATAATTGGTCTTATATCACTTAGTTTTTGCTGAGCCTTTGCAAGGCTTGCCTTATCAATATTGTATAGAAAATGCGAGTAGCAAAGGTCAGGTACAGTGGCAGTCTTAAAATCCATGTTTTTATTTGACCTCTCTCTGCTTAACAAGTGTATAATTCTCTTCCCACCCATCCCATCCCTGAGCCAATGGAAGCATGATGAGCTGGAACTGTGACACCAAGGTGGCTCAAATTACCTTTCCTGCTTCAAACTCACTCTTGAGAAATGCTCCAGCTGTGAGTCTTGGGGCTGCCACGTCCTTTCCCTGTTGTTGTTTGCAGGATGTGACTGGGCAGGGGGAATCCTCAGCATTTCCATCTTCTTTCTGATTTAGAATAAAATTGTTTTTGAAATATGACCTTTCCTGGAGTATGGAAGTAGTTGAAACTTTAATATTGAATTAGTGCTTGTAAGAGTTGTCAGTGTCAGGGCTGTTTGGCAAAACCCTGCAAGGCATTTCTGTCTCCTGTCGAGACTCTGAAATTGCTGGATTTGACAGACGATGTGACAGCTCCTGCCCACAGGGATGAGGTCATTCTCCCCTTGGATCAGAAAGCAGCATCCTTATAAACCCTATGAATCCTGTGCTGGAAGGAGAGTACCTTGGCACGGGGGCAATCAGCAAAGCTGCAGCTCTGGGAGGTGCTGGTGGGAGTCAGAACTGCCCTTTCTGCACCAGCTTGTCTGAACCAAAGCTTGCTCTAGGTGACAGCCAAGCCCAGCATTTATAGAGTGTGTATATGTAATGAAGGGAAACAGAAATCTTTGTGTTCCTCGGAGCAAACTTCCATTGAAATCCCAGTTTGAATAGGGTAGGGGCAGCCTGTCAGGATACTGCAAATATTCAGGTGTTTTTTCAGCCCTGCATGTGTCAGAAAGGGGTTTTTATCATCTGAGCCAGTGTTGATCCCCACACTGGTACATCTTAGATAGTGCTTTAGTTAGGTGAGTTCTCTGGCTCGGAGCTGATTAATCAGTGATTACAAAGTTGGACTCAAAAAAGAAAAGTCTCAGAAAGATATAACTTGGTGAATATGACTTTTTTTTTTAATCTTTGTTTTTCACCCCTTTTCTTTCTTTTTTAGCAATATTAAGTAACCTGTTGGGCTGTGGACTTGGCTCCTTTGGCTGCATCTTGTAACTAAAACACCTTTAAATCTATTAATTTTGCTAAATTGCCATATTAGTACCTACCTGCTGGGTCTTGCTTACCTTTTGTCTCAGTTTCTAGGTTTTTAGTAGCTTGTTTCATGCATTTCGTAGGCTGATACTATAAGTTTCAATGGATTGAAAAAAAATGTGTAATTGGTTGTAGGTGAGTACCACAGTTCATTGATACTTCTTTAAACAATTGCTCTTGTGTTCATTTCTTTTTCATGTACATGTACATATATTTCTAAAATGAGGTGGTCAATAATCATAATATAATTTAAAAAGTGAACTAAAAAGCTTAGACTTGTTGGGAAGCCCTTTTCACGTGGTGGTTCTTCACAACATGTTCTTGTTTTGGTTGAATTGGGTGTTCTGTCCATGTTGTCCCTTCCCTGCTTTGTCCTGACTTTTGCCTCAAGAAAAAGGCAAAAATAAAATTCTAGGTTTTTGTTTTGTTTTGTTTGGTTGGGTTTTTTTGTGTAGATTCTTTATAGAAGAAATTGCATGATCACGATGAACAAATAAATGAAGCATTTTATTCATTTAATGACTCTGGTTTGTAATAACCTGTACAAACTGTTCTGTTAAAGGGGAGCCCTGTCTGAACAGCAAACTGGGGATCTGGTCACAGATTTTTGTGTCTCATGACTGTAGCATCTGGTTGATTTAAATGCAGCAATTGTGAGCCTTGTTTTACTCAAAATTATGCAGCAACTGGAAGTGCAACTGTCACAGCAATTTTAATAACAAGCTAAAATTACTATTATGTTTTAAATTGATTTTTTTTTTAGAATTACTTTAATTCCTGGAATGCATTGTAATATGTTTCTGTTTTTTTTTAATCCAAAGTGTTTATAAAGTTAATAAAAAAGATGCATTCCTACATGATTACTTACAATCAGGATCAAACAAACATGAAACACAACAGAATGAAAAGTAAAGATGCTAGAAAGGCTGAGTTGTCATGCATTCCAGATAATAAGTCTGATCCTGAACAACAGAAAAACTAATTTTAAAGAATCCCATAATGTAGTACATCTGAAATAGCATTAGACCTTGCAACAAAAGCATCTTGTGGGTTTTTCCCATCACTAAAAATAGGGGGAAAATGACTATATAAATAAAATGGGATTATATTACAAAGAACTTTCTGGCATGTGCTTGTATCAGTCTGTCAGGGGCTGGGTGAGGGTCTCTGTCAGGGAGATCACGGAGAGATCTGATTCCTGAGCACAGAAATCGAGCCCTGCCCCTTGTGCAGCCTGAGCTCAGTCTGTCTGCGGGGCCTGCTGCAGACATGGAGCAGCCCAGGGCCTGGAAGTGCCAAGGAATCCCAGGAAGTGACAAAATCCTGCCCCTGTGCATCGCTTGTACCTTCGCAGACGCAGGTCACGCAGGATGTCATAAATGTCACCGTGAAGTCCTTTATCTCTACATTTAGAAACTCCAGCTCTTATGTTGTTTCAGAACTGTGTTTATGAGATGATCTGTCGTTAATAGGATGTTTTTGTGTCTGTGTAATTTTTTTGTGTGATGTATTGGAGATGGAAAACGATTGGAACTGTTGGGAAGTGTGATTGGGTATTTAGGGCCAGAGCTGGGGCATGGCATATGTGGAAGCAAAGAGGGAAAACTAAACTTTTTGTCTCTTTGCAAAACATTTGGTTGCCAAATCTGTTTTCAGCTTCTGTCTGAACTGGTCATCACTAGGAATTTTCCCAAGTATGGGAGTTAGAATTTATGAAGTGTTTCCCTCAAAATGTGGGCTTTGACAATATAATAAATAAAATCCCAGATGTTCTCTCCATCATTTTGGAATTTTCCGTAAAGCTGAGTGAGACTGGAGGGGATGAGGGTTTGTGCTGCACACATGGACACACACAGGGGACAAGGATTTGTAGGGAAAGAAGGAGGGGAGGGAAATGGTGTCCTGGTCGTGCAGCTTTTCCACTTTTGAGCAGCTGCAGCCATTATTTCCTCACCATTATTTCCTTCTCTTCTTCCCTTTGACCTCTTCTGTCAAGAGGATATTTTAAGCCTAAAACATGAACTGGGGATTTAAAGTTCCTCTAAACCACTTTCTAAGCTTTAGTTTTGGGAGATCGGCTCATGAACGGTTTCTCTAAGCTCATTTCTACTTAGGATCTCTGTCACTCTTGTGTGAACTTGGGCTTCTGAATGAGGTTTTTCTTAGGTTTTAGGACTCCTATGGGATAGATCACTTTAATTTATAATCTCTAAACTGTGTTAAAGGGAAAATGAAGTAATTATTACTAATATTTAAAAACTAGCAATTATATGGTATTTCCAATATATGGTATTGTAAAAAAAACACAACCCCCAAAAACCAAACTAAAAGCAACCTACCAACACCTCTGCAAAAAGGTGCCTCAGGACTCAGATCAGCATCTTGCCAACTTGCCAAAAAATGATCTGCAGTGTTTGCAATAAAACCACAGCAAAGTGCCCTTCAAATACTTCGAGTTTGAACAAACTTATCACCAGAGCTACGTGGGGACCTGAAATCTTATTTTATAGAGGTTTATAGGTTTTCCAAAATCCATTCCTGTTCAAAACTAGAATGGGAAGGTAAAGTTCCTTTGTTTCTTTACAATTTAAAATTGACCATTTGGTTTCACTTTATATAATGCAAATGGAAAAAATAATAACGAAAGTGAAGCTCTGATATAACAGCTTCCTTCCCTTGTGTTTCTTTCCAATGCATTTGCAGTGACATTAGTGCAATTTTACAAGATATCCTATAGGTAGATATGTTATCAAATCTATTTCATAACAGAAAGCTGATGAATCCTCTTACAATGCTTTTACTCCAAATGACAAATAATACGCTTTACTTGTATGTTCACATTACATTAAATGACCCCAAAGCTTGTTGAGAAGGTTTGAATAGAGTTCCAGTTTTGATTTTTTATTATTTTTTTATTATTTTATTTGTGATTTCAAACATGCTGATGGGCAGATCAGCAGCAGGCACTGAAATATCAGTCCTTTATGGAAAAAATGCACTGAACATTTTACAGACCTACACACAATTGTATGTGTCTAATAAATGGATTTATCAGTGTTTTTTTTCTGTCCTTAAAAAAGAAATTATGCCCTTATTTAAGTCTTGAAATATGGTACATCTATCTAGTTATATACAAGCTCTGTGACAGAATGTAATTTGGGAGCAAGATGTTTCACATTTAAATAGTCATCTCTTCCTGAGGTTTTAGATACTTTTAGTGCTCTTTTGCACTCAGCTTAAGAGGCTTAAAGTTTTGTTTTTTTAAAAATAGCAATAAAGTAAATAAATTTATGATGTTTAGATGATAAGATAGGAGAAAACAAGGGCAGTTAGTAGGAGATGAGGTCAGGATTAATTTTATTATATTCTTTTCTGAAGATGGGGTTTTTAACCATTACGTGAGTTGGACATATGGTTGATATAGCAAGAGTCTTCCTGAATAAATGTATCCATTTGCTGTGTTCCTGCATTTCCCACATTCCTCACAGATCCTGCAGATCCTTACAACTGTGTGTGTATTTCATATCCTGTACGTGTATTTCATTAAATGCTTTGCCTTTTGTGCCAATCCCCATTTTCAGCAGAGAACAAACCCTTTCCCAGGGCATCCTGCTGGTGTTTGAACCTGGAGCAGAGCTGCTGTTTCTTCCAGTGATGAATAGTTGCTGCTCTTGACCGATGGGCACAGGATGTCAGAGCCAAATTCACATTTTTGTTGCACCAGAGTAATGGTGCCACTGTTACGGTGTTCAGTCTTATATGAAATCCAATCTATTTATGCTCTTTTCAATTTTCATTGTATTATTGAAAATCATCTTTAGTGAGTATGACTAATGAGGCCACTACAAGGAGAAGGTAATTCATATTCCTCCGAGTTAAGCTCAGCTCTCTGTGTGCTCGGAGAGGCTCTTGATAATCAGTTCACCTTCTTGAGGCTTTCTGCTGTAACTGAGGAGTTTTTATCTAGAGAAATAAGCATAGACAAAGGGCTCATGATTAGAAAACATAACTCTCTATGTGCCCCATGTGATAGTGGGATTTTCCAGACCTAGATAACTTAAACTTCTGCCTCCAGGATTAGTTTGGATGGTGAAAGGTTCTGTGGGAGATGTTGGAGCAGCTCTGTGTGTTCAGGGGGTCATTTCTGCCCTGCCCCGGAGCTGGTGCCCCAAGTTAGAGCAGGAAATGTCCGCAGCAGTGCTGCCAAGTGGGGGCTCTCCCTGTCCTTCAGGATATGCCGCAGCAGTGCAGAAAGACGGGGGTGAGAGGCTGGAAAATATTGCTTCCATTTCAAAGGTAGGGGAGCATCTTGCCTAAGGACATGCTCAAGGGGCTGTGAGAGAGACAAGAACTAAACTCAAATCTCCAGGGTTCCCATCCAGTGCTTTCCTGTGAAATCACTCTTCCCTTGGAAGTGAGTTCTTACGTTGATGTGCACAAACAATAAACTTTCTTCTCCCCCCACCTCGTGAGGCCTCACTTGTTTGCTGCTGAATGAACTGGGAAACTTCTGTGGCACCAGAAACCCACATTTTAGAACAAAAATAACTGGACTTTGAGAAGCTTTCCCCCTTATTTCCAGGTTCTATATATGATACTTCTCTGGAATCTACTTGTTATTCCCTCCAAGGTGGGTTTTTCATCCTTTAGGATCCCTTTTTGCGGGGCTTTAAATTTTTCTTTTTCGTAGTGGCCATGCCAGTGCTGGCACAAGGGAGAGAGGAAAAACACAAGAAGAATGTAATAATTCAGAAATTTATGAATTCTCTGAGGTACAGTGTGCAAGAAAGCATGCTAAGGTTTTGCCTGGGTCATACAGCTGAAATCTGGCAGCTGTTCTACTGCTGTAACTCTTCCAGGATGCTACAGCATGTTTATTTTAACATCATTTTCTTAAAATAGAGATGGTTCAGAGAAAACACTTTTTTTTTTCCTTGACAAACTTGTGGTAAAATTACAGTTTTCTCCTTCCTAAAAGTCCAAATTGGGGGCTGGAGGGAGAGGGGGAAAGTGAAGCATTATGATTAAGTGTTGGGGTTTTTTTCATAATCTGTATGTCAGCTCAACTTTGAGCTGGTTATCTTGCCTTAGTTCCTCTGACTGAAACAGTGTGATGCTGGTTTGTGCTGGCTGTCACATTGACCATTTTATATCATCAACTTAATATTTGTCATCACATGTGTTTGTTTGTCAGCAAAAATGGTTGCTCTTAATTTCACAATGACAGGGGATGTATTTGGGAGGCTCTGATTGTCAGCCAAACTGGGCCAACTGAGGTGGCAGCTGGATGGTACAGAACATTTGTGACAGCAGCTGAACGGTGTAAAGCAGAGCACAGTGGCTGCAGTGAGGACAAGAAGTGACATCTTCCCAGCAGTAAGTGATCAGGCTGCTGAGCAAACCGTTCTCCCTGGGAGGGAAGGCCCTGGTCTAAGAAACACTCAGAAATATAACTGTCCTATTGTCTTCAGTGTGACTTTACACATGTTCAGTACTGATAAAGTTTTAGAGTGAGATTTAATTGAAACAGATTTGTCTAGAGCAAAATACAAGTTATTTTTTATCTTGTGTGTTCATTTGCTTGCTTAATCTATTTCCACTTTTTTTTTTTTCTCCGCCAAAACTCTGTGGCATAAATCTTTTATGCTTGCCCTTCCAGTCTCAGGAACAGTTCCTTTATTATTTCAGGTGTTGGAACATCACTTTAAAATGCAGTTAGTAACCCTGAACATAAATTCTGAGTAAGTCATACCAGCTGTTTAACCTCATCTGAATTTTCTTAGTGTTGGCTTCTGCTCTTTAATTACCTGTAGCGAGCATTTTAATTTCCTTTTTAAAAACGGCGTGCCCGTGTTGCCTGGAGATGATCTGTGCAGGGAGGACTGTCCATTGCCCATGGGTCCCTGGCTGTTTAGTTCCACTTGTCTGGACTTGCACATTCTGATCTTGTGCCAAGGAGTTCATTTGCATCGGTCAACAGCGAAGCAGAGGCAGCACTTGGTTTGTTAACACAATTAAAGAGGTACAAGGGCTTGTTAACACAACTAAAGAGGTACAAGGGTTTGTTAGCACAATTACAGAGGTACAAGCACTACAGGGTGCTTCGCTCCTTATGCCTGTATCCCTTTTCTCAGCGTGCAATGATTTGGACTGGAGAGGATCAGGCAGGAGCCCCAAATCCCTGTTTTATTTCAATATGTGAGATGAGATCAGTGTGGTTTCCTTGCTGAAGAGCAAGAAGAGGGAGTATGAGTGCCTGTTGCTGTGTGCTGTGACTATTTCAGGCTTTCACAGTATCTCCCAAGAACATTTCCCATCCACTGTGATCCCCAGTGGTAGATGAAGAGGTAAAGTACTTGTGCCACTTATCTCCCCATCTCCCACCACTCTGCAAAAATCCAGGCTTGTTCACTGAGGAAGTTATTAACCTTTGCATGCTGGAGGAGGCAGACACTGTGTTGCAGTCAGCTGAAACCTAAAAATTCATTTAGGTGGTGTCAGCCTGGAACTTGTTTGATGGCATCGAGGTTACCTTTGCAAAATCCAAGCGGTATCTCACTGATAGAAAATTCCTGGCTGATATGAAAAGCCTGGCTTGTTATGTCTCCTACCACTGTGACAGCTGATCTTTTGCTTGTTTTGTTCTTACTGGCATGGTGACTGAAGGTTTTAAATGCTCACCTGGTTTCTTGAGGGATATTTATGCCTCTTATGGGCTCTTACAAGATGGAGCAGCAGAGGTTGGAAGCATCCTGGGAAATGTTCTGTGGAGGCACCAGTGAGCTGTATCCACATGAGAGTGCATTTGTTTGTTAAGAGGTGATTTATGTATCTCTGAGATGTGTATTTTGGGGAACTGAAGTTCTCCTGGAGAATTATAAGCAGGATGGAAAATGTAGGTCTTCGCAAAGTTGAGTTAAGTTGGTGTCAACACTTCGGTGCTACTAAGTTGGGGGATGTGGCTTAGCGGAGACAGGATTTGCAGAAGAAGATTTAAAATAGGGAATGTTTAGAAGAGGAGGGTTATTGAAAAGATTTTTGCTGAAAATAATAAATTCTCTGTGTCAGGAAGAAGAAAAGTGTATCTTTTTCTGGCAGCATGTTTGTATGTGGATCTGAATATCTTTCTGGCTTAATTTAAGTTATTAATGCCTTGACTTCTCTTGAAGTGGGAGGAAATTAACATTTATCCTCAAGAACTTGTTCCTTAGACTAAGAAATAAATGAAGATACACAGCCTATTATCACTGTGAACAGAAGGTCAAAATCTTACTTAACACCTTTTTTTGTAAGTGTGAGGAAACAGAGTGTAAAGGGGCTGTTTGAGGGAGTGCTTTATACATCATATACTGAGAGTTGCCAGCCTCAAGTCTTGTTTATTGTGTGAAGATAAAGGTAGAAAATTATCATTTCCAGGTTTTTCAGGACTTTTTTCTTGGTGGGGTTGGGGGGGGGAAGCATTTTTTACCTTCAGCTGCAGTGAGGCTTCATTTAAGCACTTTCTGTGGGAAAGTTCAAGATTTACCAAAACAAAAAGAAACGGAAAATATAACCAACCACTGTCTAAAAGATACATATTGGAAAAGCACCTTTCAAGAAGAGCAAAAACTTCCCTGCTTAGTTCTGCAGTGATCACAGCTCCTGTAAGAACAGGGGGTAAAGGAAGATCTTTGGAGAGGTGAAACTGCTTGGATCCAGGGAATGTTGTGTCCCACTCTAACTGACCTGTGGCATTCTGAATCTATTACCCAATCCTTTGGAACTTTCTACTTGTCTTTTAAATGAATATATAAACCAGAAATCAGGCAGAAGGCAAACACACCTTTCCCACAACCTGAGTGTACTTTTGAATTTGTTTGCACTCACAGAAATAGTCTCAGTGCAAATTGTCAAAACTCTTCACGTGTTCCTGCCCTGGACTGGAATGGTTTAGTCTCGAGGAGACAAATACTATTCCAAGGGTATCAAATTAAGTCTTTGAAAATAATAGTTTCCCAGTCTTTGCTAGGAGACATCACGTATCATCCCATCTCTGCCCTGCTCTAATTGATTTTGAAGTGTTAGGCATTTAGTGTGCGTGGGTTTATCATTTATTGAAATCAAGCTCTCTATGCAAGTTTGCTTTCTGTTCCCTGCCAGCTCAGTCTGGCTCCAACCCCGGGATGGCTCCAGGCTGAAGGAGCCCAGCCTTGATTGCACAACCCAGAAAGAGCCCTGAAACTACTGCTATAGATTGACCTGGTGTGACCTGGAAATGCCAATCCACGAGAGAAAACAGCCAGCAAATAAATGTAACCCCTGCACAGGGCAGAGCGGGCTGGAGAACAATGAAGCACTTTCCCGGGCTAATGGTTTCACAGTCCAGAGCACAAATATTTTGAATGTCCTCTAATGAACAGCTGTAATTAATATGCATACGGTTATGTTTTAATAAAGGCCATAGCTCATAAAAATGCCACTGTGATATTCCTGTACAGCTTGTGGAGTAATTAATGTGTGTCAGTGTACTTGGGCTGTTATGCATTGAAAAAACCAAACTGTGGCATATCATCTCCACTCTGTATTTTAAAGGAAACTTGTAAGTTTAATGAAACCTGTCCAATGTTGGGGAAATTGCCAGATTAACTAAAATTTATAGTTCCACAAGTAAGTTTTACACCTGACAAAGAAGGAATGTAAAATATACAAGTGAAGTTAAACAAAGAAAAGCTGTGCTGGGCTGGATGGGTGGGATTGTGACCTCTAACGAAACATGAGTTGTCAGAGCTCTCTGAACTCATACATTGCAGTCAGCTCCAAGCCCTGAGAAAATCAACCATGTTTTCCTTGTGTTTTGGGTACAGTTATGGCAAAGTCACACATCTCTTGTCATAGTGAGCAGCAGGTGACCAGGCCACTGTACTGGACATGCATTTTCAGTACAGGCTTAATATGGGTAGTGTCTTGTCTTGCCATTAATTTTAGTGTTTTTAAAAAATTATATTTAGAGGAGAAGGGGAAATGAGAGAAAGGTCCCAGCACAACATCACTCTGAATTGCTGGTATTATGCAGAGCAAGAAATGTATTCCAAGAGCACACTAATGGCTCTAAAAGCTTAAGGATAAATCACTGTTTTTACTTTTTTCTTCCTTGTTAATAAAAAGAAACAACAGAGAAGTACTGTATATGCTACAGAAATATCACTGAAGTAGTTCCTGGGGCTGCATTTTTAGTTAACATGTTGCCTTTGTACCCTCTCCAGTGTAGGGAACCCTTGTTGCATCAGGGAATGTCTGTCTGACACGGAAATCCCCTCTGCAGTTACCCTGGGGGAGGTGGTGGTGGTTCCTCCTGCACCCCCATTAATCCAGCTCTGCTTCAGTGCCTTTACATTCTTTAGGATAACTCTGCTCTGTTTTCCCATGTTCTGTTTGGGCTCTGTAATGCTGATTTATCAGGCAGGGATTGGTTTCTATTAGACCACAACACCCTCACCCAATTTCTGTAGAGTAGGTTTAATTAATTTCTTCTCAAGTTACTGGATCTTTTCTTTGTTACTCCTACAGGGGGTCTCTGTTTCTGGGTTGCCCATTTCCTGGCAGAAAAGAGAAAACCCTACTGCTTTTTTCTGTTGCATTATATAGCCTTTTTTTTCTATCTAGGTAGTTGCATGAGAAGCAACCCTGCCTGTCTGTGAGACTCCATCAAATGAAATTCCTTGGGGTTTTCTGTACAGTATGATGGAGGTTATTACAAAAGTGTTTGCTTTTCCAGCTATTTATAGGGAGAAATTCACCTGAGTACTTTAGAAATGTTTGGCAAAGGTAACTTGCTGTATTAAAAAATAAAATAAGAAGATCTATAGATTTCACTAACTGTACCAGCTGCACCTGGGTTAAGAAATTTCTGAGCTGAAAATACAGAAACATACCCAAGATGTGCAGTGAGGTGTCCTGACATCACTGCCTCATTTCACATGCTCCAGCCAAGAGCTCTTTTTTTTCCTTCCTAATCATTATTTGTGTTCCTTCACCTGCAATAGACTTTGAATTCCTTTAATGCACTTACAAATCCACTTTGCATTTCCCATCCTGGAGTTTCATTTTCTCCCTGCAATATGGACAGCTCATTACTCAGGTTATCAGGGGAAAAAAGTTCCCTCCATCCCTTCATTCCAGGGGTTCTGTCTCTCGGTATTAACACTTGCAAATGTTTCTTTTGGTATTTTAGTGGTCTTTCTGAAATGAAATGTGCAGGTGGAGGCTACTGATACCACGGTTAAAAATCCCAACCTTTGCAAATGGGGGAGGATTTGTAGCACCTTTTTTAAAAACCCTCCTGTTTGGAGGAAGTGGTGAAGAATTGTTCTGCTCTCCAGTTTGGCTGATGAGGACAAGCCAAAGCACAAAGGTGCTTTGACAGTGACTGCTGCAGTCAGGGAGGGAGTATTTACGGTGCACTGTTGGCAAACAGAACTGAGCAGATGCAGATGTAATTGTGAGGCTTGAACTGCACCTATAACTCATTACAAGATGCATTTTGTAGTTAAATTTTTGAATTATGAAGTGCTTATCTGTGTATGGAACCTGTCACCTGAAAGCATCCATCCTGATCCAGCCCTGCACTGCCTGTGTGGGAAGGTACTGGGACGTCTCATGCCCAGAGCAAGGATGTGGGGCCCAGGAGCTGCTCTGAGCCCAGGAGGAGAATTGAGATAGATACTTTTACCAGGGCTAAATGCAATTAGCTGTGACATGCAGGAGCAATAGAGGGTAAGTTTGAACAAGAGATTTAACTCCAGTCAGGATTATAAAAGGGGAAATTGGATCTTTATCCAATGATTCCTATTGACTGTTCCTATAGATTTATGCAGACAGATTTATTTTAACAGGGACAAAGAGGTCCCTTTGTGGTCACAGGGGGTCTAATGTTGACTTACCTAGTACTTGACTTGGGCTGGCTCCGTGGATTAAATTTTGTTTAACCTCAAGCACCTTTATAAGCCTCCCAAATTAGGAGTCCATTTGCTCTGGGAAGATGGTGGCAAGAAATAAGTTTGGTCAGTAGTTCCCATGGGTTGAACTGCCTCTTAGAGATGGTGGTTTCTCTTATTTAGTTCTGTAGGGAGCCCAGAATGACAGACTCAGACTCCAAGCACTTCAGAAATTACGGATGTGACTTTTAAATTGTGGCAAGACTGCAGGGCAAAAGCAGATGTGAAGTGTAGACAGAGGGCAGGATGTGTGGCCATGGGAGAAAGTGCCAACTTCAGCCTCTCAGGGTTTCCCCTGCTGGATTTCCTGGCTGAAAAATAAGCAGCTTTTATTTTACAGCAAATATTTCAAGCAAATGACATCAATCCCCATCTGAGACTGCCCTGGGGCATGAAAATAACATAAGGGAAATGTTTGACCAGCATCTTTCCTACTGAAATAAACAGTATCTGAGCAAATATTCCCACATTGTTCTGAAGACAGGCTCTGCCAGGGAAGTGCTGGGATTGGAGTGTTGGAAGAGGAGGGAGGCAGTCTGGTACCTGGGGCTGCTCCTTCTGGGCTGCACAGGAATTAAATGTATGAGCTGCTCTTCTTTTCTCCCAGAGTGTTTACAGTCCACACAAACAGGGACTGTGCACCTTTTCTTGCAGTGGGGCCACTGAAAACACGTGGCTGACCTGGTTCTGAGAAGTTCAGGCTTGTGTCCATTGAATCTGAAACAGTTGCTATGTCTTTTAAAACAAAAACTATTTTTTTCCTTTTTTTTTTTTTTACAGCTTTTGTCTTTACTACCGGCATTTATAGACATTTTTAGGAAAGTTGGCCATGAAAAAATATTCTGTATTTGCACAGTGAATAGGATGTTTATCTTTTTAAAATGTTTTCTGTGAACAGCTTAAAAAATTGAAATCACTTTTGCAATTTAGAGGAAAAGTGAACTATTTATTTAAGTATTTAATCCGTTGTGCATCAAGGCACTTTAATGAATCAGACGAGAACCAGACCTGAAACACGACAAATGCGGTGAGAATAATACGGGAGGAAAAACCTGATCTCATTTACTTTTATTTGTGAGGTGGAAGGAAAAAGTGGTTGAAATCTTCTGGGTTAATGGAATTGTGAATGTTATCTTCTGTGACCATGGTATCTTGAAGCACAGATTAGCAGTTGGCTGGATCATTTTGCTGGCAAAGCAGCAGAATTTTTGAACTTTGGATATCTTTGGTCTCATACCCGGAGGAGACACCTTCCAAGTGCAGGTTGGAAGTCAACTGCCCCCAGTGTCTGTCCCTTCACTACTCCAACAGGCCAACTTCGTTAGCAAAAAATTGATGATAAAAAATTGTTTTAAGGAGCAGTATCAATCATCAGCTTCAGCAAACGTTGTTTGCATCAGGGGGAGAAATGCTTTTGTCTGTGCTTTTGCAATTTTATCCACTTGGGCTCCCCACGCTCGTTCCAAAGCCACACAGTTCCTGACAGCTCTTTCTGAGGAGAGTTTGCACTGAAAGCCTTGTCTGCTTGGTCACCCCTCAAGGAGAAAGAATGCTCTCCATATGTCTTAAGCAGAAGGCAGCCTGGGCTGACAGATAGGAATGAGATGATGTATTCCAAGAAATGCTCAATCCATGGCAATATAATGAATTTAGGGGGAAGAGGGAGGGGGGAACTAAACAAAATTCCAGACAGATATGAATTCCAATGAAGGACTCGATGCCTGCCTGTCCCCAGAGACGGGGATCTGCAGGTGAGGCTGTGAACACATCAGAGGATCTAAAAAAAATAAAAATCTGAGGAACAAGAAGTTGAACAATTTTAAGAAGGAAGTTGTTGATAGTTCAGATGTGTGAAAACTGACAGTTTTGCTGTCTCCTTGTAAAACAGCTCGGAAACATTCAGGAAGTGGCAGATTGAGTGGAAGAAGAAATCAATGGAATTTAATGGGTGGGACAAACAGGATTTGAGATCTAAATCTAAGGAAAAATCTGTTTAGATATACATGTGCCAACTCAAGTGTCTGTGTGAATGTGAATGTATTGGCCTGTTTGGTACATAATAAAAATACTTTGGTTAATGACATTTTCTCTGTGGTACCAGACTATTACAGACAGGGTAGTGATCTGCAAATCACTGTGAGCCAATGTGCAAAATTAACTTTGTCGTCACAACTGTCCATCCCCCCACAGCTGCTGCCTGTCCCAGTGACACGTGCCCTGCTGTGACAGGAGAGCACCAGGTGAGACCCTGGGCCTGTTCGACAGTGAGCAAGAGGGAAATCTTCACTCCTCCTCTCTCCAGCACATTGCAGAGTATATTTTAGCCAACAATTTATCCCCCAAACCTGCAGCTGATGTTGTGTTTCTGGCCCTCTGGGTCAGTGGCACAGAAAAACCAACAGAAACTCTGTTTTTCTGTAACTAACGGGAGTTAGACTGAAGGGGGGCTGCTTTAGGCAACCTCATTCTCAAGGCAGATTTCATTTTCTTCTCTATCCTGTTTTCTACTGATAAACAATATTTCCCATTCTTCTATTTTGTTTGTTTTCAGCCTCATTCGTGCTGCATCCAACTTTTTACCTAGTTTTTTGAGAATTAAAATTAGTTTCGAATTGGATGTAGTTCACTTGCAAGAATGAATGTTGATGTTTGGGTTGAGTCTGGCCGAGAGATGCTCTGGGAGTATGTTTTCACCACCCTCTGCTGCAGACATTTCTCCAGAGTGCCCCTCAGCAAACATATCACACCAAATGCTTCCTGTCCAACATCAGGACAATTTCCCAAGGCACAGTGCTCTGCTGGGTTAATGAGTGCAATTAGCTTCATGAGGAGTGCTGTGAGCAGGAGAGCTCTCGTGGGACTGCACAGAGGTGTTGGGAAGGCACTACACCATGAGGGATGGAGGACACAGACCTTCCTTTTTGGAGGCCGTGCACTGGTACAGCCACGTAGCTGAGTCACTGGCCTTTGTCCTTATCAGCAGTGCATTAATTTTGCATTTAGTTGAAGTGCAGAAATCCATGACCCAATTACTTTACACCAGCAAATCGCATTTTGCAGGCGTTCGTAGCTCTCGGGATTCGCTGTGACTTTGGTGGTGCTGTCATTTCTTGGGTTTTGGTCACTTCAGTCTAGTCAATATAAGCAGACAGGTCATACTGCATGGGCTACAAGATAAATGTTTTACTTTATGTGGCAGGTTAAAAAGCCAGAACATGAGAATAAGGTTGAGATCCCACAAAACAAAGTCCTCAGTATTGGAGGGGGCAGTAATGTACTGCTCTGGACCAATCTGTCAGTCAGGTTTTCTGTCCTTCACTATTTGGACCTGGTTTGGTCAGTTGTGAGGGAGCTGAACTTGCGGAAGAGATGACACTCAAGATTCACAGAACCACCAGCAGTTTTTATTATCCATGTGTCTGTGCTCTGTTGTTTTTCTGGGTTATCTTTTAGGGGTATTTTTACTGAAAGTATAAAGAAAAGGTGATTTCACAGTTTCAAATCATTTGATCATCCTTCAGTCTCCATGATTAACTGTACTGAATTCTACTGGACTTTGCAAAAAAGAGGTGCTGGGGAATACAGACTTCCCGTAGGCTAAACCAGATGTCTCCCTCAAATCAGTGGGAACACCACTAGGAGAAATGTATTGGATGGGGCAAGGTCTTGGGAAAAGCGAGTAAGAAAAATCCCTCTCTTCCCATGTGTTCACCATTATTAAGTCCCTCATATATGTTTTTATATAGCAGTAATAACAAGCTAGTTGTGTTTTCATTCTGTCCCCTCTCTGATTACATTCAGCCCTCGGGCAAACCTTTATGTGCAGTAAGTCTTCTGTCATACTATAGAAATCTTTGTAGCAATAGATTGTAATGAAGATTAAGCTGATGGCTTGACGACTGATTTATTATAAATTACTGTGCAGTAGAGTTTTTTTCCTCCCCCTCATAATACTCCCTGAGTGGTGGAAGAATTATGTATTGTCTCAGGGAAACCTTTCAGGGAAACAAGCAGGATAAAATAAGTCAAGTGTCCTGTGCTATTTGATAGCTGTTTGGAAGGCTTGCTTGGAGATGGTGGGATTACCTGCTTTGAATCCTGGAGAAATGCACTCCAGAAGCACTGTAGCACAGGGGGTTGCAGACCTGTGTAGGAACTGTACAGAAGTGGAAGAATATAAATCATCTTCAAGATGAAAGTTCTTAAATCTGTTCTCTACTTCTCATGCTGATTATCGTGGCCCCAAGGCATAGCTACAGAGGGATGCACTCAGGAGGGTTCCTGCAGCATTCCCACAAGTCATTACTGGTTATGGATCTGTATTTTTAAGTGTTTATAGATGGATGATTGATACACTAATGGTGGACCTTTCAGAGTTCGGTAAAAAGGAACCAGATTGACTTGCACATGGATTTTCATTATTTTACCTTTGAAGCCCATGTGGCTCGTGTTCTATAAACACAAGCCATGGTAATTCATTTAGGATGGTTTTTGTATTCATATATACGTATATATATGCATATTTTTACTAGATAGGCACCTTAAATTTTTCCAGTCATTACTAAGAAACGCAATGTAGCCTCTAAAGCTCCTTCTGAAAGTATATCTATAATCAATTAACTGACTCTCCAGAGCAGCCTTAATATGGTGTTTTAATTAACACCACGTTGGAAAGCAGAGCCAGGTACTGCAGAACTCTTGCAGCAGGGGTTGGTGTTTGCAGGCAGAGTCTCTCTCTAGGTGTCAATGCTTTTAATATACCACTGTTTCACCATTCCAATCATTCCTGTAGGATCAAGAGGAAAAATGAATGCTATTGCCAGAAGAAATAGAGGGGACTGCAGTAAGATTCCAAGTAAATAAGATGAGAGATGCTGATGTTATTACAGCAAAGCCAAGCAGAGCAGTGTCTTGGGGCCACCAGAGACTTCCAAGGTCTATGCTTGAGCAGAAATAAACTCCTGCAAAACCGAAACCAAGACATGCACAGTGGGGAAAATAATATTCAACGAGACTAGAAAATAAAAGCAGTATTGACATGCACTTATTGCAGACGTGTCTGTTCAAGATCAAACATCAGTGTAATCACTGTTGATAACATCCCTTTGTCAAAAATAGTAATTCTTCAGCTGTGATTTGATAAATCTCCATTTATTGGTGAGCATTTCCCTGGGTCTCACTTGGCAGAATTTCATTACCCTGAATCTGCTGTGCAGCTGTTGAAGCTCTTCACTGGAGTCAATAATTTACACCAGCAAAAGCTCTAGTTTTTCTGTTTAAAACCTTATAAGGAGTTTTCGTGCTTCTGGTCTTTTCTCTGTGAGAAAGCTTTGTGCCATACCCCCAGTCCTGAGCTGGGTTTGTGTCCTTATTAGCTACAGAATTTTGAATTTTCTTGTGATGATTTAGTGTAGATAAATACTGTAGGTACAAATCATCCTGTTTGTCACTCTCATGATATAATTTATTTTCATGTAATTCAGGGTTTATCATATTGGAAGTTGATAATCCATTTTTCAGAGTTAATTTTTTTTGTTACTTTATAGGAAACCCTTCATTAAGAAACACTGAAACTTTTCTGATTGTTTGGGGACCTCGGAGTGTTGGAGATGAAAAGGAGACACACCTGCATATGGTTTAACACACGAGACATCCAATGGAATTAAAGGGCAGTGACCTGTTCTCCATAAAAACAGATATGAATTTCCTAAATCTCCTCTGGTTCTGAAGAATTGTATCCAGTGGCTTCAGTAGGAAACTCTGGGAACAAATGTGCTCCGAAAGTGAGATCAGAACACTAATTATTTAGCTGTTTAGGATGCATATTTTCGTTAGTAATCTGGTGTTTTAATTCATCACGGCTAGGCTTCGCGAACAAAGATTTGGTGTTTTAATTACTCTCACAGTTAACTGAGAGGATTTTTTTTGGATAAATGAAAGAAGTGAGTAACACTCATATTGTTAGACCAAGAGTTCATTCCTAGATTTCCTTTGTGTGCTGGTAGAGCACAATTTGCCACAGTAACTGCAGGGGTGCATTTGTCCACACTGAAATTATCTTTTACTGGGATTTATAAAATGACCCAAACTCTCCTGTGGACCCTGGTTGCCCCTTGGTTGCCCAAGGGGCTGTGGGAGGAGGTGACAGGACCTTGCCCACGTGCAGCTGGTGTGGAAGGCGACCCAACAAGGCTGAGTGTATCAGGAGGGTGATTAAATTCCTGCTGTGTGTAATAATTGCTATATTGGTAGAATAATGGAGCAAGTGAATTTGTGCTTAATCTACTGTGTCAACCTGGAAAAAAATGTGCTTTGGGAATGAGGGTATTTTTGTACTTATATTTAATTTGATACCACTCCTGGTAAATGGGTCAGTGATCTGAGGTACTGTATTTTTGGCATTAAGAGAAGTGCTGTATATGCTCTAAAATGCATTAGCTTTTCCTCCCCTGAAAATCACTCCACTTTGTTTTCCCTGACTTGAAGATGATGAAATCTGTTTGTGTGGTTTTTTTTTTTTCCTTATTATTTTATTTGAGAGATGGGCAAAGTTTTGGTCTGGCACAGGCAGGAAAGAAAGTGAAGTAACAACCAAACTGCTCTTTGAAAAAACACAAATAATTGTAATAATAATAATAATATACTAATCAAATTGTTTGATCTTGATGGGGCTCTGACACGTCCAGCAGAACCTGGATTATCCTGATATAAGCTTTCCAGCATCATGTTGTGCTTCTGTGGAAAACACTGGTCATTTGAAAGTGGATTCTGTGGGAGGAGAATTGAAGGATGCTGATAGATTTTGGTGTGATGAGAGAAAGTTCATTTAATGCTTTATGTGCAATTATGTAGACCAAGGAGTTCAGAAATCTCAAAAATAATTTCCAGATCAGTACCATCAGCATTGTTGAAATATCCAAATATTGCCCTGAACTGGATCATTCTGAGGTAGATGCAATGAAAATTCCTTGCAGGCTGTCAAAGTTAACGTGTTGTGTCCAAACAGAAACCACTGAGATGAAATCATGTGGTTTCATCCTCATTCAGGACTTCAGCCTTTTGGGGGATAAATGATACTTCAGAATAAGAAGTAAGATTTAAAAGGGCATAGGGCAGGGGTGAAGAGCCAAAGCTAAAGGAAACAAGCTTAAGGCTGAGCCTGGTGCTGTTCAGGCAGAGCAGTTCCATGCACAGCTGGAGCAGGGAAGGACAGGCAGCAATCCCAGGCAGTTGCTTCTTGGTTGCCCTCCAGCCCCTCCTTTCTCCCTGTTTCCTCAGGAAGTGCCTGTTTTGTCCCATCAATGGAGCTGGCACAGAAGTGCCGCCTTGGTTTTGGGGGCAGGTTTAACGGCCTGACCCCGCGAGAGTCCTGCCTTCAGCAGGAGCCGGGAGGGCACTAATTATGTGGTGATGGCAGTGTCTGTGTAATGGCAATTTTCACTCAATTACTCGGTGCACAGTGTCACTATTATAACCCAATTAATTTTAAAAAGCATTCCAATTTAAAAGAAGGCAATATGTTGCATTTCCACAAGTTATCTATAGTGTGAGGATGGTCAATTTAGCTCACTGTCTTTAGAGCTGCATTATAGAGTGCTGCAAAAAAACCCAGGAAAAAATAGCCTGACAAAAAATGACTGTCTGGTGCTGAACCTGAGCATTGTATGGCTCCTTCAGGGTCTGCCTCAATAACATGCAGGACCATAGAGGATATTTTCAGCCAATATTTAATTGGAAGGTAGCAGTCTGCTATGTTCATTATTTGAGGTATACATAAAAGGAAAATACCAGTTAAGGTTATAGACCCTTAAATGAAAATTCAGTGTTCAATTTCCGCTGGTGATTAAGGATTACGTTTCGAAATGGAATGGAATCAAAGAGTCATAGAATGGTTTGGGTGGGAAGGGACATTAAAGCCCACCCAGTGCCACCCCGTGCCATGGGCAGGGACACCTTCCACTAGCCCAAGCTGCCCCATCCAACCTGGCCTTGGACACTTCCAGGGATGGGGCAGCCACAGCTTCTCTGGGCAACCTGGGCCAGGGCCTCCCCACCCTCCCAGGGAAGGATTTCTTCCTAACTTCCTTCACTCGTTAAAACAAGGGTTTAAGTACAGGTCTTTCCTGAGGAGAGAACACCATGGCCGTGGTGAATATTAACAAGAGGTTGCTAATTTGCAGCTTCATTTGGTCTATGGGAATTGAATGCTAGACCAGAAGCTTACAATTAAACCAAATATACAGCTCAGAACAGTGGACTAGATTCTTTTAAATGGCAGAAAAGATTGATTTTGGCCTGAGTGTGAGGCACTTGCTATGGCAGCAATGGCTGAGCAGCTCCACACTGTTGCCTGGCATTTAATCCAGCTGGTGACGTGCACACCTGCTAAGCCCAGATATCCCAGTGAGCGCGTGTAACAGCTGGAGAAACAGGGAATTTAAGTCTTGGTTTGGGAGCAAAGCTGTTCCTTCAGCCTTTGGTGAAAGCAGGGGCTGGGCAGCCCTGGCAGCTCTGCTGTATCTGTGTCTGACACGGTGAGCACAGAGTTGTTGCCACGAGAATGAGTGTCTTCCCTGAGGAAGAACAAAGAGCCTGACAGCCCGTGGCTATGAAGAAATTAATTGGGAAGTGAGCAAACTGCTAACCTTATGCCTGGCCTTGATGTAAGCAGCCATGACAACCTCTTTACTCTCAGATTTTGCTGTCACTTGGTGGTGAGGTTTCCATCTGGACTGCATGAAACATTTTAGATTTGAACTGACTGCCTGGAAGAATGCGGTGGGATAACTCCATTTGCAGTACTCCAAAATGTACACCTGACAAACCAGTTAAGAAATGCTTATAAATGTGGATTATTTGTCATTGTTTGACTAGAATAAAAAAACCTCACCTGTTTTCCACCCCCAGGATTTACTTTCCATGCTACTTTTTTTTATTCCATGCTAAGGTTGCATGATTTTTGTGTTAGGATACGATGGGGCTGTTATCAAACTTCACTTCAGTTGGGAAATACAAACCCAAGGGGTTTTAGAGCTGCTTTACAAAACCTCGTGTCTTTACTCTCAGATCTCCCTGATAAGGGTGTTCTGTGGCACCATCCCTGCAGTTTGTGTTTAGCTGGTGCTGTGATGATTTAGTCATTTCAAGAAAGAGGTTGAAGCAAACATGTTTAAAGCATTCCCAATGCCCAGAGAGTCAGATACTCATTAACAGTATCTTCCAACCTTAATCAGTTAGCCTTGGAGAGCATGTTTTATCTTGCTCTCAGCCAACCTTTCTGCCCACAAGTGATTTGCACTCTTATTGAGTAAAGCTGGGAGCAGAATGGATAATAACAAGTCTGAAAATGAAAAAAAATCCCTGAGCTCAGGGACAGCCAGCTTGGAGTCTAGAGCAGAAAGTAAAGAACATTAAAAGGTCAGGGCTATTGAAAGTTTCAGTATTACAATTATGTCACTGGGTAATAAATCTTTATTGTAACAGAAAAGGCAGGAAAATATTCCTGAGGCCCTTCCATGTGCTTTCTCTAGGGCAGGAATCTGTGTACCCTGATTACCATTTCTTAATGGTAAAACACACCTCATTTATTACCGTGGGGAAACAGTGATTAGAGGAGAATGTCGTGCTCGGTGTGAGCTGCTGCCACCAGCACAGCACCAGCTCTGCTACAGGACAGTCTTGCAGAAAGGAGCTAAAGGGGTAAGGGAGATCCTTGTGGAACAGGCACATGTTTAGTGGCTGTACATGGACTGGGATACTGCTCCTGATCCATAAACCCCTCTTTACTTACACCCCTGCACTCCTGTGCTTCTCACGAGACAATTTGGTATGTTTAAGGATTAGTTATTTTTATAATAATTTTAACTTTAGTTTATTTTTTATAAACAACTTTAATATAACAACTTTATTTTTATAAATAGATTTTACATAATAACTTCTACTTTATAAGTAACTAACTTTTTAACATAACTTTAAATAGGTCCAGCATCAAATTGGCTTATTAAAGTGGTGACTTCTCCCAGTGTTGTGATGTAAGAGTGCACTGGCACAGGGAATCCTGTGTGGATATGTAACTAATGGGTGGGTGCTGGAGCTGTGTCCTTACAGCTTTCCAGGTGAAGGGAAAGCTGGCACTTTGTGCATCAGAGATCCACACTTGTTCCAGTGTATATTGGCCAGAATTGTTCTGCAGTCTCCTTCCAAAGCTGCAGATCTAATCTAAAAGGAACAATCTTGATCTCCTTTTCTCCCATTGTATTCAGTGCATGCCTGGTGTTTAATTCTATTTATTCATTTACATGTCTTGGTAACATCTAATTTATGTCTGAATTTATTAGATACAATAGAGTAAACATGGAAAGTTTTGTGCAGCCAGGACTGGATGTTTCTCTTTCCTTAGCTTTATAATTTACCTCCAGTATATTACATTTCAAGGAGAAAATCAATGATAGCACAACATACTCTTAAAATAAAATTCCTTGATTTTTGTATTTAAAATGTATATTTTAAGAATTATATTTTCACACTTTAAATAATGAACTTTAAATGAGGGCATATGCATCTTTCTCCTGTGATGTTTGATTGGCATGGTTATCAAGTTGTCTTTAGGGATTCTTTGTTGCAGAGCATGAATTGGAGCCAAACTTAATAAGTTGGAGGTGGATTTGTGCTTGTAAACCATTATTGAGAGAGAAAAACTGTCCAGAGTGGAGTTGCACTGTCAATGAGTGAAAGCTGAAAGGTTTCCTAAAGGATATACTTGGATTTCACCAAAGGAAAACTGACTCAGAGCAACTTCAGGATGAGATGTAAACATCCTGTGCCTAAAGCATATGGTAGCATTCCTTCCTGGATTCCCTTGGGAGATGTAGAATGGTATGTTGGTGGGTTGGGTGGGGTTTGGTTTTGTATTATATTTCATATTTTAATTTTTAAAAATTTATTTATTTTTAATTATTTAATAATTGGCAGCTCAGAGCTAACCCCATGCCTGGGGAGAGGAGAACCCCTGGTGTGGAAAGGGCAATGTCTGGCCAAGCTCCAACCCTTGTGTGACTTCAGCCCTGATCAATGGAAATTGGGCTGACTTGTGCTTGTTTGTTGACTGTATTGTTAAAAGTGAACTGTAACAGTGCCTAGTTAACATGTACCACTACTGTGCTTGACCTAAGTGAACACTGCCTTTTAATTGGGTGAAAGCATCTTTGAAAATACTGAATCAGTACAGTCCCCTTTAACTAGTGCTGTTGAAATGTCAGCTTTGATAGACAAGTCTAGTTTTGTTCTGTTTCTGAATTTTAACTGAAAGATGACAGTTATTGACTTTAATATGACTTATCTCTCCCTTCAATCCCAAGCTTTGAGCATTCATGTTAATTAAAATGCATAGTAATGTCAAACTGGTGAATAGTTAGAATGTAAAATGTCAATTATCCTATTTTTGAATGCATTTAAAATAATGAACGGAATCATCAAGCCATGAGTCTCCAACTAAACAGATGTCTGTGATGTAAATGGATAGGAAGGACCAGTGCCATGATTCCTACAGACATTTGTCAGGCCCTGAAGATCTCTGTACCTTTGCTGTTAAGTCTGTTGAGGCATAAGATTTGTCCAGCAGAGCTCTGCCAAGTGTCAGTTCTGGTGAAGTGCTGAAGGAGAGGCTGCCTTAGAGCTTCCAGCTGCTCCTGGGCTGTGGAGAGACACAGGAACGGGCTGTCAGTTGTAAGTTCAGGCCTCTGTGTTGGAATAGGGTATTTGAGGTTTGTGGGAGTTTCATTTTGTTGTGTTGTGGTTGTTATTTTTTTCTTTAAACTACAGCTCTACCTAAAGTACTAACAGTGCTAATGGTTTTCTTTTTTTTCACAGTCGGAACTGAAAGGGTTTTAATATGGCAAAGATAAAAATGAATAGCTGCAGGAGAGATTTCTGCAGTGAGGGAGTTCTCTCCTTTGGTCAGTCTCCACCAGGTAGGAAACACCCTTGGAGCAAATTGGGATCCATTTACAGGCATTTGATCTCTGCTGAACTGGTATAACCATGTGAAACCTGTTCTATTATTCACTCTGCTTCAAATAATTCAGGACCAGTGGTCTCAAGCCACTTTGTGCTACAGCTTGCCTACAATATTAAATTTTCAGCAGCTGCATTTGAATGGGTTGGCAGTTCAAAAGCATGGTGTTGGTTTATATTTAAGGCATCCAGGTTTGAGTGCTTTAGAACTACCTTGTGCTTGGAAACGCACCAACACACTCAGGCTGTGATCAGATAGTCTGGATGCTTTTCCTTGCCCAGCTGATGCACTCAGTGAAGGGTGGGCTGCTGCCTCCTGCTCCACAGCTAAGGCAGGCATGCATATGTATGGCCAGGATTAACATATTAAAGTGCTGTGCTATTCATACCAGAATTTTGGGAGATTTGGGGGTGGGTGAGATCATGTCAGAAGCAACTTTCAGCTATGGAAATGGGTATTTCCGCACTGATTTCTTTTTAGGAGGACTCAGTTTCCAAACTGGTGAATGTTTTCAAGTGTTTGAAGCTTTATTTTTCTCCAGACTTTCAGACACACTTGTACCCATCAGGATTTGGGAAATGTTTAGATGTACAAAAAACTGGCTCTTTGTGAAAATAGGCAGAATTTTGGCTAATGTCTGTGTAAAGACCAGGTTGTAATCACAAGAGGACTCATTAAAAGCACTATGCCGGGTTTGAAAAGCCTCGTCTGCTGTGGTGATGGGAAAGTACTGCAGGGGAAATAAAGGGAATAGTAGTGCATGTTACACTGAAGATCTGTGGGACAGGACAGAAGGAAGTAGCATGGTTTGTTCTCTTCTGATCCCACATCTGATATGTGCAGACCTGGGGTCAAATCATAACTTAGAGTGGCTTCAAGGGACAGGTGTAGGTGTGCAAACACACACAATAAATCCTTAGGCTAAAGTTAAGACCTGCTACATATATGCGCTGTTTTGTCCTTAAACCTGAAAGGCGTTGGGTGAGCAATGTAACACAGGTACTGTTATTCTTAGTTAAATGTTTGGTTAATGAGGGAGGTAACTATGTTTTTAGAAACTTTCACTACCTTTGGAGTAACAGTTGTGCAGTTTACAGATTTTGGTAAGGGGAATCTTGCTGGTGTGGTTAAACTGCAGTTGTGAGGAAGGTGGAGGAGCTGAGAACCAGGGAAAGATGATCTGGCCACACTGGGAAGAGGAAATGGAAGTGTTTGCACTCTGAGAAAAGGATCCTGCCAGGAATGTGAAAAGTCTCAGTCTAAAATATTGGGGGCTCTCAAATAATCTGAAGAAATGCTGTTGATCTTTGGGGTTTTCTTCTTCTTCATTTAAGTGCTGTGTTTCCAACTGTCTGATATCTGAGAAAGAGCAACTGTCAGAAGTCAATGATTAAGGCAACAGAAGTTTTTGTCTGCTCTGTGAAATATCTGCTCTGTGGTAAAGGATCCCTGCTGATTAACTCCCCCATTGTGACATGTGGGTGTGAAATCTAGACCATGTAATTAATCTGTCCTCATCTGCATGAGAATTCATAGCAAGAATAAATTTTACCCATTCCTTACAAAACAAAACAAAAACCCACAAAAACAAAAACATAGACAAATCCCAGAAAAAAACTGAGACAGACATAAAAAAATGCCCATAAAAAGTCTAATTTTAACTAATTAACCTTTGCCAGGACTAGAACAAAGTGCCCCACAGCACTCTGTGAGACACAAAGAGTGAAAAGACTATTGTGCTACATTAAAAATGGATGAACACAACTCGTTCTAGATATAAGGTCAGAAACTACTGTTCAATGATTCACTAGGATTTTACACACTTAATGCTTGGTATTGGATTTCTGGTTTTTTATTTACTGATAGAAATGTATATATTCTCCAGGAATCCATCACCACATTGTGCTGTGCAATTGAGCTGTTACTGACCCCCGAGACTATGGGTGACCCTGCAGTGCTAATCCTGTTCTCCTCGTTGGACCATGGCTTGGGGTCAGGCTCAGTGTCCATCTGCCATCCCTGTGTTTGCTGACTGCCAAACACAGTCCAGCTCTGCTCCAGACACTGCAGAATTCTGCAGTGAATCTCCCCTGCTCTGAAAGAGGTTCGTTTAACAAAGTTGTTCTTACAACCACCCCAAATGCCCAGCAACAAACTGCAACAAGCCAGTAAATTGCTGAGGCTCCAGAAGGATGTGCTCACATGTGTCATCTTGCTTCTACTCACTGAAATGTCTTTGTGCCTCAAGCAGTTGGCAATCAGCAGGTTTGGACTCCAGGTACCAGAGTTTGTACTTGGCAGGGAAGGAGGATGGGCTTGGACAGCACTGGAGTCACAGAAACACAGAATGGGCTGGGCTGGAAGGGACCCCCAAGGATCATCCAGTCCACCTCCTGGCCCTGCACAGGCCCATCCCCAAGAGTCACCCCCTGTGCCCCAGAGGATCATCCAAACCCTCCTGGAGCTCTGGCAGCCTTGGGGCTGTGCCCACTGCCCTGGGGAGCCTGGTCAGTGCCCAACCAGCCTCTGGGGGAAGAACCTTGTCCTGAGATCCAACCTGCCCCTGCCCTGACACAGCTCCAGGCCATTCCCTGGGTGCTGTCCCTGGTCCCCCCAGAGCAGAGCTCAGTCCTGCCCCTCCTCTGCCCCTGCCCAGGCAGTTGGAACTGCAGTGAGCTCTGCCCTCAGTCTCCTCTGCTCCAGCTGAACACACCAAGTGCCCTCAGTGTCCTCACACGGCTTCAAATCAAGGCCCTTCCCCATCCCTGTTGCCCTCTTTGGACAGTAGATAAAAAAGAGGAATTTATTATTCTTGTGTGTTCTTGTGCTCTGGCAGCTGCCCACACCCACATTTGTTAGAAAAACTCTGAGCAGTACAACATTGGTTCTGAGTTTTGCTGTTCACTCACTGGAATGTTGTAGACAAATACCACCTGAAGATGATTTCAAAACTGAAGAATTTAGTAGGTGGCTTCCTAGTGTGGCGCTGCAAGTGAAATCAGAGGTGACCCTCCATTATCACACAAGCTTTATTAATTTCTCCAGGCAGTTTTGCTTTGTTTTGATTATGAAGATATTGAGATATAATAAAAAGTAAAATTTTATTTCATTTTAGGTGTCTGATTTTGCTGAAAGTTGTGGCACGATCTGTTCCATTGATGCTCACTTTGGGCAGCAGAAGGTTTCAGTGCACAGGTAATGACTTGCTGTACAGATCATGCTTTTCATACAGGTTCTAACACATAATTATTGTTCTGTCTTTCCAAGGGAGTGTTCACAGCCATTTATTTTGGTCATAGGCTTCAGTGCTAAACACTGTCAGTGTTTAGAGAAAATCCTCCAGGTGATGTGGCCATTTCTTGCTGTGCCCTGAGTGCTGGTGGCCCAGCAGGACTCTCAGCACATTCAGGTACAAATGTGCAGTGCAGGAACCAGGAGCCTCCCAGCGATGCCGGGAGGGAGCACTCAGTTAGCAGTTGCTGTTTTCAAATAAAACCTTTTTCAAATCTCTTCCCAGAATAGGTCACAAGTATCCTAGTTCAGTAGTTGCACTAAAATAAAGTTAACATGCTTGTTTATTTTAATCCATATTACACTTCCAATTTAAATTGGGAATTAGGGGAAGACTATTCTGAACTTGAGGTAACAACAGCCCAATTTCACTCTTCCCTTTGGGCAAACTAGACTAGGCTGTACTTTGAATGTCCAGTTCTTTTGAAGCTGAATTTGGCAGCCAAAACTATTGAGAGGCAGCCTGGTTTGGTCAGTTTGTTTTGTCAGCAGTTCATACTTCAGTTCCTTCTTATTGCAGTCTAAAGGCAGACACTTAATTTTCCTTAAACTATGGTTAACTACTTTGTCATAATAAATCAACTGATCCCTTGTATGCATTAAGAAATACAAATGTTAGGTTTGAACAGCAGTGTTTATTTTTACATGAGAAATATAGATAAGAATGTAAGAAAATGTATATAAAAAACCATTCCTTACTTATTTCTTATTTCATTTCTAGTTATCTCTAGCACAGGATGTAAACCAAAAGTTTCCTCAATCATCACAATGTTTCTGCCTCACTAATTCCTCCTAATAAACCTTCCTCTGCACTTGCCATCTCTGAACAAGAAATTGCTTAGAGCTATTAATTATACATTTATTTCTTTTTTTCTCCAGTTCTCTCTCTGGTCTATTATCTCTGTAGAGCAGCAAATAGCACTTCAGATAGATGTGTATCATTACCATCTAAAATGTTGTAAGATTCAGTGTTCATCATAACCATCCATTTGTTAAGGTATGTAATGTTTTTAGATTATTCACTGTTGGCCAGCAGACTGGGAAGGCACTGGGAGGGGAGGGTGCTGTGACTGCATGAAGTCTTAAATAATTCAACTAACAAAGTTCTCCCCTGTGCCCTGTGTGGGGCCTGTTGCTTTGGTTTGCAATGGATAACCTCTGGGAAGTCTCTTGATGTGCTTTAAAACATCTGAAGCTCTGCCATTCACTACCTGTGTCTTCCTCTTTGCAGGTCGGGAGTTCAGGACCATCCCTTGTGCCTCTGCTTCCCAAGTTTCCATGGAATTTCATTAATTAAGTTTCATAAAACATAATTTCACAATGAAGTTGAGCTCTAGATCTACACAGCAGAGGTACAGAGGCACCTACAATTAGTAATGTCCAGTCTCTCCAGCTTGAGAATGCCTGTCAAAGCTGTTGGATATTTTTCTCCTACCTGAATTTTTCCAGTCTGTGCTACCCAGGATCTGCCTTAAACAACTGTGTTTTAGTTTTGCCTCCAGTCATTCAGACTTGTGTTTGTTTGCTGTTCGTGTATAGTTCTTCCAGGCACTGATCTTGGCTTCTGTTCCTGTATTCAATATGGGGGGTTTTCTCCTACCTTTTTAATTTTAAGATTGAATTCCAGGTGTCAGTATGCAGAGGGAGGGAAGGTATTGCTGTACTTGGGGGTTCTAAAGATAATGTATCCAGGGAATATATTTAGTAGAAGGGTGAAAACAAGTAAGCCAACATTTAGAGGAATCCCTCTTGTCTATTTTGGGACTGAAGTTCCCTCCTCACTGCTGCCTATGCTATGATTTGCCTTGATTTCCTTGTAGCTCTAATTTCACTATGGTTTGGGCAGTAAGTCTCTATGAAGGTGCAAAGCTGTGTGGTCAGCTTTGCATTTTCCAATTAAAATATCTGAGAGCATAGACACAAGCACGTAAGAGTTGTCTTTGATGAAGAGGGGCCTGAGTTGTGATGGCTGCAACTGATTCCTGTTGGGAGTTTTGGTCAGATTGTGAAGCAGCTCTAAGGTTTTGTCCTTAATGTGTATACCTGAAGAATTTCAGTCTGAAAATGCACTACATGGTTATCAAAAAGTAGTTCTAAGAATCATAAATTTCTTTTGCTCTGGCCTGACAAAAATGATAAAATTTCCTGATGCCTTAGTGCTTTCTAAATTGAGAACTTAATCTAGCAATATTATGAAGATGACTTTAAAAAAAGAAAAGATTTAGTAACAGTAACATTTCCCCGGATTTATCTCCTATTTAATATTGTAGCAGCCAAGACTTTTATGTCAGAGGATCCTAAAACTAAGTTATTGTTAGAATTAATCACAAAAGAAGTTGTCATGCCTACCAAGCACCCAGAACAAACCAGTAGCATTTCGATCCTCGAGTTTAAGTCTCATGAATTTCGCAGTTATTCATGTTTAATATCTCCAGTCTGGTGCCAGTGGGGTGAGGCAGCACTGCTCCACCTGCATCTTACCTGCCCACCAGGGAAACTTTCCTGGGAATGGGAACTGAGCACTTGTTTAATGCTGCATTTGCTCAGCAGTATGTGCTGTGCACACACCAGGGCTCCTGTCACTGCCCTGGAAGCCTGTCTGGAAATGGAGTGGCTTTAGTTTCACTTCTGCCTTTGGAGAGCTCCGTTTATATGTGGGTCAGTTGTCGCTGGGGGAAATCCCAACCCAAGAAGAAGCTGCAGCAGAGGCTGGGGTTGAGTGCAGGACTAACCCACCAGGTCAGGGGCCCTCAGAGGCAGCAGGACCAAAGCCATGGGGGCCGAGGGAGTGGGGAAGGAAAGGGCAGCAACTGGATTAAGGCCCAAGGAAATGTGCCAGCAGTGAGGGAAGATGGAGTGCACAGACTTAGGGCTGTAGCTCTGTGTCTGTGGCTGCTCCTCAGCTGGGAGAGACAAGGCAAAAGGAGGAATTAGCTCAGCAGTTGTCTTGTTTTGTATGTTTTCCTCTACTATTTTCAAGTCACTACAGAAAACACCTTGAGCAGGTTGATTGGGATGTCAGGGCTGTACACTCTTCCTGTCTACCAGAAATCCTTCATGCATTTTTAAGCTGGACTTTTTATCTGCTGCAGTGCTGTGGGTTTCCTGGTCCAAAACTCCCAGGAAAGAGATGTTAACACTTAGATGTATTGGATTCCTGTTCCTGTGCTCATTCCTAGGCATCTGCTGATACTACTGATTAATTTCCTGAAGCTCCTTTCAAACCTAAGCCCTGAAAGAGCTTCTGACTGGATCGATACAGCATTCCACAGTCTGTCATTCCTGCAGGTTTCTTTGTCAGAGCAGATAGTGTCTTCCCTACAAATAAATTTTTTTGACAATTTTTATTATTATATTCATAATACATGGTAGGCCATCTATTGTGCAAGACTTCCTGATAATGGGATTGCTGGAAAAACAGACCCTCCAGACCTTATCCCCCAAACCCACAACCTTCTGAAACATCTCTCTGAGAAAAATTCTGTCCATAATTATTTTATGCTAGTGTCTCTTTGTTTGATATGTGCTCAGTCACAAGATTGCTGAGGGATCAACCCCAGTGAACACAGTTTGGAGCTCCATGTAGCTTTCAGATTGCACACAGGGTGCTGAGCACCTCCTGTTTCCTGTAGTCTTTGTTCTGTTAATTTTCCCTTTCTTTATTTTTCCCAGTGATTGCATCTTTTCTAGATCCCCATGGATTACAACTTCAGATGCAGAGCTAATCAGTGTTTTAGTGAGGAAATGAGTGCTGCAGAGCTGACAGGAGATCTTATAGATGCAGTGGGGGTATGAGGAGGGTCCTTACTGCTTTCAGGGGAGTAAGTGGTTCACCCCATTAAGTGATCAGATCTGAAAGAGTAAATGTGCTTCAGAGCATCCCCAGAGGAGTCAGTAGAGATGCATGTTGGCTGTTCTCCAGCTGGATCACAGTGGCACAGGGACATTAAGCAGGTTTCCCCCTTTGATCTGGTTGTTCTCTGTCGATCCAACAGATCTCACTTGGTTACAGCACCTGAACACTGTCCAAAGCTGGTTTGTCAAACACAGAGAGAACAACCAAGTATCTGCTATGGAACTGCAACAACTGGCCTGAAAATGAAGAAATAAATGATAAATTAGATAAAATAAGGTTCTGATTTTGTTAAGGGGATAAGAGGATCTTACTGCAGCAAAATTTGCAAAATCCATCCAGTAACGGAGGAATCCACTAAGAATTCTGATGTGAGTCACCAGTGCTGCTGCAACCAGGGACATGGATTTGTGGAAGTGGTTTATGTCTTTCCACAGCATTTAATAGTTAAAAGATATTCTCTTTCCTTCTTCCTGCCAGGTTTTGTTACCAGACTTGAGTAGTGGCTGTGCAGTGCTGTCCTCATGTAAGCTCTGCATTTCTCCTCACTCAAAAGAGTGACAGGTTGAAGAACTGAAAACAAGGTATTTCAAGACTCTTTCACTCTCCTTCAGAGTTGTGTTACAATACTTTGTTATTTATATTTAATCTGCCTCCTTGGGTTTGATTTAATGTAATGGCTTTTTGAAATCTGAGGGTATGGGATCACATACTTGCCCTTGGACAGAAATTGAAAATGTAATAATACTGTGAACTCCTGGATCTCACTGATTCCTTGTGTGCAGGGGTGACTCACCCTGGGAATGGTTACAGAGCAGCCACCACATGCAGGACCTGTCTCTGCAAGGCTGTCACTCAATGCAGCCTAAAAATCAGGCTTTAAACTTAGCATCAGTTTTATGTCCAAATGTAGCTGCTTTTTACCATTGTGGTCCATTTAATTTTCTGCTGTTCCCGCTCTGCAGTATTTTAACACATATTCATTGATTTAATACAATATTGATAACAGAAAAAACAATGCCTCGCTGTTTTTTTTTAGCTTGGGATATGCCTTTTTCTGATGGATTGCTCCTTTTTGTGTTTTCCCTGATTCTTAAAAAATGCTGTTCCAGCTCCTCAAGTTTGAAAAGCTCATTTCAAACTGTTACAACATCCCATCTGACCTATGGAGATTGTGACTTCTGAAGTGCAACAAGCAGTTCCCTTGTTATTGAAAACAATTTTGAAAAGAATTTTTGGCATTAGTTCCATGATTTGTTTGGATTTGGGTTTGTGTTTGTTTGGGGTTTTTTTCTTTTTTTTTTTCCTCTTCCTCTTCCTCTTCCTTTTTCTTTTTCTTTTTTTTTTTTCTTTTTTTTTTCTTCTTTTTCTTTTTTTTTTCCTTTTTTTTCTTTTTCTTTTTCTCCTCCTCCTCTTCTTCCTCTTCTTCCTCTCCTTCTTCTTCCTTCTTCCTTCTTCCTTCTTTCTTCTTCTTCTTTTTTAAATGTGCGTAATTCTAAGCTTGTGGTATACCACAAAGTATGTAAAATTTGTCAAGAGAACTTTCCAGGAAAGTTCTGATACACAAAAAAAGCTACTGAAATATTCATCATAGGCTACCTGAAATACTTTGTGAATAGTGGGCAGACCCTGTCCCAGCAGGTATTCTTTAAAATGACTTAATCAAGTAACAACTGGTAACGTTGTGAGATGTTACTTCTGGGAATAGTTGCAAGCAGCAGAAGTGTTGATTAGTTGTCCCTTTGCCTTTCTAGTGCTGAATTACTGAAATCACAGTGAAACTTTTGTAGAACTGCACATAATTCTCATTTTTATTCTTAGATATTCGGGTTTTTTTTGACTGAAGAAAATGCAAGTCAAACTTTTCCCATGTTTTCACTGAGATTTCTGTTTGATTTGGATCCCTGTAGGTCCTCTGTGTAGGAATATTTTTTTCTGATTTGCAAAAGACTGAAAAATATCCAATCAAAATGAGGAACTATCCATGGTACCTGCATGCACATGGATGCACACAGGTAAGATGTTTCTTAAAATGAAATGTATGCTGCTAGAAAAGACAACACAAATCTAAGATGAATCTCAGAATCTTAAAAAAACCTCTGGATATGTATTCTGGGTCTTCACTTAGTAAATAAATTAGAAACTTAAGGAATGATATGTTGCCACTTTTTCCTCTTTAAGAAATAGTAATAATTTGCAATTTTAAGGCAAATTTTTGTCCTTTCACTTTTAAAATGGTCTTAAAATGGATTTCTTTTTCATTTTTCTTTATTGACTTTAACAAACCCAGGAATAGCAGCTGTTAGGGGTCTTGCCCTCTTTCCTAGGAGGGAATTAGTTTTCACTGGGTTTTTTGTTTAGTTGCTTTGGTTTTATACTGTGGCAGTTAATACTGTTCTAAAGCTATATTTCTTACTGTGTTTTTAGGGAAAACTGAAATATCTGATTCCACATTCTGCTAAATCAAATGTGTTTGTTTTATATATATGTAGCATAGTTCAATATATATGTACATACATATCTGTTATGTGCTGTACAGTTGTCTAAAATAATTGAGATTTTTCTTTTGATCTGGTAAAATTTTTCAGAGGACTTGATTTAGAATACTTCTGCTTATTATAGGAAAGATGTTTAGGGATAATAATCTGTAATATTTTAATTTGGTGGCAAAAATAAAATAATGAAATACATATTTCCTTGGATCCAAGCCTTTGGTTTTGCACTTGAAATGTTAAAGGAACTGTGAAATTGCTAATTTGCATCCCCAGGAAATACAGAACACCTGTTTTTTGGTGAAAGGTCTGTAGCCCTTCACTGAAATTGAGAAAATAGTTTCCCAAGACATGTAGTACAGGACTGATCACAGCTAGGAGGCCTAGGTCAGCTTTAATTTTAAAGTGGAGTTCATACCAATGTTGAATACTAGATGAATAGGATTATGGGAAAGTTTTAAATGCAGATTTCCCTTTATGAATGCAGTTTTCAAGTTTAAATCTTGGGCTTATTCTGTCAGTCAGTCACTTGGGAACATAAGCTGTGGGTTTTTGAGCCTGTCACACCGTAGGTATAAATCAAGCTGCAGATACTCTGACTTGTACCTTTGTGGATACAAAATATTGCCAGAGAAATACTTGGATCCTTTCCCAAAACTACTACAGAAGATAAATCAGAATAAGACTATATTGCCTCTGAATATTGAACCTCCAAAGAGAAATGAGGAGTAAACTGAATGATTAATATGGGAGAAGTGATCTGGCCTTGAGGCCTTTCTTTTGTGCTCCTGAACGTGGGTTAAAGCAAACGCTGCGGAGGAAACCAGGCCGTTTGTTCTGCTCTTTTCATAGCACGACCATCTGCTGGAGGCAAGGCAGGAGCTGGGGAGAGCTGCACTTCCCTGCCTTGTGGAATGACTGCTCTTGCTGCAGTGCCCTCCCCGTACAGCCCTGCTTCAGCCCAGGCAGGAAAGCGGGATCCTGCGTTTGGGGACTGAGGAGGGAGCGGCTCGGCTCCTCTGCCGCTCGCTTGCTTGGCTTGGTGACTGAGAAGCCACCTTACAGCTGAGTAATTTAGCACAGCTAATTACAACCCCCCCGGGGGTGCTGATGTAAGTCTACACAAAACAGAGAGAATGCTCTCTGAAATGCTGAGAAAAGGTGTGACAAACTTCAGCCCTAAGTTCCAGGAGAGTAGTAAAGTATGGCCACAGCGCGGTTTTAATTGGGTTGCACATATCCTGAAACAGTCCCTTATGCTCACAATGCCTCCTGTGTCATCACTGCCGTATAAATAATACAATTTTTCTTCCATACCTGGGGAAATAAGTGTTTTTCTTGTGCAGTGCCAACACTGTGTCCTGCATTACCTCCTCATTTCACTCTGCCACACATAGACAGTAAATCCCAGCGAGGGAAGGGCAGCCTGATATCCTGGGCTGGAATATGGTGGTGGGCTTTGTGTCTGTGCAGGCAGCTGCTGTTTATTCCTATCATGCATATTGCAGTGTTCTCAATTTTCCTCCCACACAAAGTTGTATTCTTGTATTCAGTTGAAAGGGCACTTAAAAAGCAGTATGTCACTTCCCCCGTGCTTGGAGTCAATGTAACAAAGATTATATCTAGACCTGCAATACAGCATCAAATACATTTTTAATTTAAGTTAGTAAGTTTTAAGGCCTGAAGGATACAGAAAATCTATTATGGCTTCTTTTACGACTTCATCTGTAAGTTATTGCTGTGTTGAGCCTGGCAGGACATTCGTATGTGAGTTTGCAACTCCACCTGAGGGAAAAAAAATGAAATCATACACTGAAGTTTTCTAATCATCTCTCTTGGTAGTTTGCTCCAGTTTGCTTGCCCTCACTCTTAAAATCTGTGCCTGAGTCCAGTCTGATTTTTGTTTGGATTCACTATCCTGTTTGCTTCCTCTCACCCCATTAGAAAGGTTTCTTAGTGCACATCATTTTATTCCTGTAAAGGAGCCTCTCCACACTGTTTCACTGGGCAGTGCAGCTCTGCAGAGCCATCTGGGAATGTCCAGGGAACCCTATTGACACCTCAGTGGGATTCTTCTCCTGATCTAATTAGTCTATCTGTAGTCCCTCCCTCCTGCTTTTCTGCTTTTCATTAGCAGGGATGCAGCTCAGTGCTGGCATGGCTGTGAGGTGGATTTGGGGTGCTGAGCTGGAATGGGGCCGGGTCAAAGGCACAGTGGTCACCCCAACACGCACCAAGTCCCTCCTTTGGATGGGTTAAATACACCCAAAGTGTTAAGGGTAAATGTAAGACTGTTTTTCCAGCACTCAATGCTCTGCCATAATGGGTCTGTTCATTCTGGACATTGAAAATGTGCTCAAGGGAGGTTTTAAACATCTGAGGTTTTACAAATCTTAAAAATCTGGGAAGCATGGCAGAAAGAAAGGAAGTGGAGCTGGGAAGGGGCTGGAGCAGCAGGAGGGGCTGAGGGAGCTGGGGGGGCTCAGCCTGGAGAAAAGGAGGCTCAGGGGGGACCTTGTGGCTCTGCAACTCCCTGACAGGAGGGGGGAGCTGGGGGGGGTCGGGCTCTGCTCCCAGGGAACAAGGGACAGGAGCGGAGGGAACGGCCTCCAGCTGGGACAGGGGAGGCTCAGGTTGGATTTTAGGAAACATTTCTTCATGGAAAGGGCTGTCCAGCCCTGGCACAACTGCCCAGGGCAGGAGTGGAGTCCCCATCCCTGGGGGGATTTAAAGATGTAGATGTGGCACTTGGAGACATGGGTTAGTGGTGGCCTTGGTAGTGCTGAGTTAATTATTGGACTTCATGACCTCAAAGGTGTTTCCCAAGCTAAATGATTCTTTGATTTTAAAGTGGACTGAGGACAGTAGGTTCCAGTCTACTACCCTTGATATTCTGTAGCATTACTTCCCCAAAAATGTTGTATAGCTCAATCTGTGAAATTGGTGTCTTGGATGGGACAGGGGAGATTAACACGAAGTAATAGTCTTAATTTACAATTTTACCACCAAACTGCAAAAGTTTGGGCAGTAAATGAATGTGTATTGGGCAGCAGATGAAAGTATTACATGCTTTTCTGCATGGCACGAGTGACTTTTTATGCTAGAAATGGTTTAGAAAACAATTTCATCTCATTGAACCTTGATAACTTTGTTGCAGTGACGTCCTTACTTTTTCCATTTAGAATCTTTCTAAAGTTTTCTTAACATGTGGTGTTTTCTCAGAGTACAGGTTTTATTTTCCAAACCTTTTATCATCTTAGATGCTTTTCTCTGAGGTCCCTCTGATCTGTCCATCTCCTGAGCACGCTGCTCCCAAACACAGGCACTCCAGCTGAGATCTAATGGGACTGGGATAATCGTGCTTATTTTACATACTTAGTGCTGTGACCTAAATAGCATTCACTTTTTATGTGACAGTGTTGCATTGTTAACTTGTATGTGGTGTATTATCCACCCTGACACCCAGCTCTGTCTCTGTGATGCTCCTGTACAGAATCTATTCACAGGGAAAATCCTCACGGCCTCCTTCAGTTCAAACTCGAATCTTCCAGCAAAGTCACTTGATCTCAGTGGGAGTTGCCAGATTAAGGCTGAACAAAGACCTCAGGATTTGGCTCCCTGCTGGTGCATTTGTTTGTTCCTTTCAGCCAAGACTATTTGTCATTTGTTTCTGTTGAATCATAGTACAAATTGATTTAATTATTCTGGTCCCTCAAGGTCTTTGACATCCTGCATAATGTTTAGGTGAGGGGTAAAGGCTGGCAGTGCTCTTCTCTCTAGTTCCTTGTACTTAATAATAAGCAATAATAGAGTGGCTGTATTTGTATTCTAAATGCATATTTGGATATGTTGAGAGTCTATTAGTAGTCAAGCTTAGCTTCTTCACCATTAAAACTTGCTGGAAAACCTGGCTTTTCCAGGGAAGTGGGGAAAAAACATTCCAAAGAAAAGAAGCAAATCCCTATATCACAGAGATGTATTTCTGGGGGAAAAAAAAAACCCCTCAAACCTCCCTTTGTGTTCTTAAAGGCTCTTTATGTTTGCACATTTAGAAACAAAGGTATTAAGTGAAAGAGGTAAGATTTGAAAAATAATTCCTTTGTGCTTCTATTTTTGAGTAAGATGACATAAAGAATTGTGTTATATAAAAGCCATTTCCTCTCCATATTTACATGAAACCCACAAATATTTGAAGTAATGGTATTTCCTGCCATACATATGTGCATTGGTGAATCATGTATTGAGCTCATGATATTTAAATCAATTGCAAAATACTGGCATTATACAAAATCAATGTCTTAAAGACACTGAATTTTTCACTGATTTTATTTTTTTTTTTTTAGGTGTGATCAGTAGCTCTGTGTCTTTCCATCAAGCTGATCACCTGCTCAAACTGAATCCCAGAATGGTTTGGGTTGGAAGGGACCTTAAAGTCCACCCAGTGCCACGCCCTGCCATGGGCAGGGACAACTTCCACTATCCCAGGTTGCTCCAAGCCCCATCCAGCCTGGCCTTGGACACTTCCAGGGCTGGGGCAGCCACAGCTTCTCTGGGCAACCTGTGCCAGGGCCTCCCCACCCTCACAGGGAACAATTCCTTCCCAATATCCCACCTAACCTTGTCCTTTGGCAGTTTAAAGCTCTTGCCCCTTGTCCTGTCACTACCTGGCCACTAAAACAGGTTGTGGGAGGAATAACTGTGTGTGAAATAAAATATGGAACTGTATCTTCCATAATGAAATGTCTATTGAAATAATCTTTGGGCTGTTTCGGTGACAGAGGAGTCACCTAATGAGTGGTTTATTACCTCCCTAAAAACAATTTCATTTCTTATATGATTTGAATCCCACAGCAGTGAGTTTGAGAGCCACAGTCCACGTTTGCATGTCAAGGTATCCACCCTAAAACTTGGTACAGAATTTCTGGCTGGAGGAAAGGGGGAATGACAAAGATGCCTTTGAAATGGGACCGATCCTCAGCTGTGCTGTCAGTGAGAGCTGTGTAGTGACATCCTAGAAATGCAGCTTTGAAAAGTAACATTTTTATTTCTTCACTGAGTGCATTGGGTGGAATACTGACCTGTTTGAAGAAGAGCTGTGTGGGTCTAGTGCTGGGACTGTTGTCCAAGTATCTCCTGTTGTAGCCATTCCTGCAGTGCAGTATCAGGACAGAGGAACATCAACAATTTTATCAACTTTTCCGCTGTGGATGCACATGAATATGAAAGAAAAATGCTGACAGTTTGAAGCTTATTCTGGAGTGTTCTTTTTTACTGCCCCTTTTTATCCCTTCCTACAATTCATAATTAAAAGGGGAACAAAAGGAGGAGGGGAAAGAAGAAAAAAAAAAGGAATGAAATCTTTCAAAGACTTTTGACTCTAATTAGATTTCCATTAAGGTTTTATAAAATCTATTACACAAAGCCTCACAAGAAATGAGAGTACAATTCATGGAGATGATTAACAAAGTAGCTGAATGAACTTATCTTGAACCTCTCAGACCCACTGTGGAGTTGTCTCTACCCTGAAGTGTGAGAAGGAAACACATCCAGTGTGACAGTTCAGAGCAGGGTGAGAAGTGAAGCCAAGCTCAGATGGTCCCAGCCTTGTTCGTACCTTTTCCAGACTGCACATCCACAAGCCATCCTCAACTGTCACTGATTTGACAGCTGGAGCAGTGAAAAGCCCCATAAAGCCAGAATAAGACTCTGGGATTTGTGCCAGCTGAAGGCAGTTCTACCTTGGAAAGACTGACTGGGGTTGTGGGATCGAAGAAGGAGCTGAGTCCTTATCTCTCATTTGCATCGGGAGTCAAGGGAAAGCAGCTGCTGGCCCTGCTTTGCAGTTTGTTTGCACTGCTGTAAATCCCAGCGTTGTAATCCTGGAGTGATCTGCTCAAGGGCTGCCAGCAGACACCCCAATCAAGATTAGAATGGCCAAAACAGAAGGTACTTCCAAAAATAACAAAAATTATGTCCCACGGGGAATTAAGAAATTGCTTTAACTTTCACATCTGTAGGATGGTCAGAGGACAATTTCTAAAACTTTAAGCTCCTGTATTGTGGCATAAATATACATATATATTCTCAAAGAATTTTATAAAAAAGCTCCAAATCTTGGTGTTAAGCTATAGGTGGGAAAGGTCACCATCTTTTGTCTGAGATGGTGTGTTTTGTTTCTGACTCTCGTGGGATGTTTAGGTTTACATATAACCACGTGAGGTCTAAAAGCACAGGTGAAAGCAAAGTTTCATCTGGAATGTGGACCTGGCTCATTTTTTAAAACATCCATCACCGTTACATTCTTCAAGGAATATTATTGAAATAATATTGAATAATATCCATCATTCCAGAAAGGATGACCAGACCTTTATGGGTTTGTGGTGTAGGGAATGATTAGAGCACAGCTACACTTTGATTAGCATTCCTCAGCTTGTGTGTCCTTTAACCTCAAAGCTGTAGTCCTGTTTTTAATTTTTGCCCTTTTGTAAAACAGAATTTTGGCCCTGTTCATGGACGTGATGCTGCAAGAGCAGTGGTCTCCTGTCCTGTTTATCTGAATGGTGGAAGTTCCTGCAGCATCCTGCCAGAAAGCCTTTGCCTTCCCTCCTCTCCCAGGGGACACACAGTCACATCCACGTGTGCTCTGCCTGGGGTGTGACAGGAGGGTCTGAAGTTCCTGCAGTGGGACGGGGTAGGAGACATTCTGTCCCCCTGGCTCAGAATCAAGCAGGGCTACGCAGGGGTACAGCTTAAAATCCACTGGGACAGACAACTCCTGATGGAAGTTCTGGCTTCAGAGCCTTACCTCTGTTCTCCCTTCTTCCTCACACTGTCACTCCCTTCCACTGCTGTCGATAATGGGATTAATGCTGTTGTACATTCAGCTGGATCAAGGAGGTGCTGAGGAGTTTATTTTCTGCCAAGTCATTCCCTAACCTGGATCTCTGTGTGGTTGTGCTGTTTGCACCAGCACAGCCCCAGAGCAGTGAGGGAAACAGGAGTGCATGGTGAGGAGAGCCCGAGCCCTGGCAGCTGTCTGCTGTAACTGCTACTGAAAGTTCCATTTCACTGAGTTATTCCCAGCCCAAGAATTAAAATTCAGCTATTTTCCCTTACTGGGAGGCACTAAACACCATAACCCCTCTTCTTGGCTCTGTTGAACTCCTAATTTGGCTGCTGCATGGAATTATCTGCTGTGTCCTTCTCCCACCCATCTGTGTGAGAGCATGAGCAGCAGCTCCCTTGCCATCCCATGTGAGAGGGAGTTCAGTGGAGTGAAGCAGCTCCCTGTTGAATTGTCCCCACACGTGTTTGCAGAATGGGAATCAAAGTTTGTCCTCATTATTGTTGTCTCTTGTCAAGCTCAAAGCATCTCCTTTTCAGTCCTTTAAGGGGGTTTCAAGTGCCTCTAAGAAGCAGAAGTTTGGAAACAAGGTATCTTGGATTTCATCTAAACTTCCAAGAAGCCCCACTCTCAGTGGTGAGAGGATTCTCTAACTAATGATGAAGTTCTACTCCATAAACCAAGACACTCAATTGCTTTTTAGGAAATGCTATTGATATTTCACTTCTACCACTTTCTGTTTGTGAGGGTGTTTGAAATCTCCCGTTTTAAGTTGCCCGAGCATTATGGAAGGTAGGGATACGCTGTCACGGCTGGTGCCCAAATCCAAGGCTCTGTTTCCAGAACTGTTTTCTGGAGCTGTCCAAGGAATGACCAGTCAGTGCTCTGGTGTGGGTGACAAGGTGGGGATGGGACAAAGGCTGGACTCCGTGATCTGGGAGATCTGGTCCAAGCTCAGTGATTCTCTGAGGGTTGTGTCTCCTGCACAGCAGCAGCTCCCTGGGGCTCTGCCTTTTTACTCCCAGTCTTGGAGCTGGTGCACTGAACCAGTGTCTGTCACTAGTCAACACGATCTGTCCCAGCTTCATTTGGGCATTTTGCTCCAGAGTGCTCATCTCAAAATAAACCTGGTACTTGGAGCTGTGTGACCTGCTCCCTTTTGCCAGTATTTATCTGCAGAATAAATAATGTACAGCACCTTGTCTCTGATCAGAGTTGTAAGAGATAAGCTTGAATGAAGGTATTTTGCCGACTTTAAACACATATTAGGAAAAGCCTTTTATCTTCCTAATATCAAGGTTAAACAACTGCTTTGCAGCCTCACAGGTTTTTTAAATTTGGGTCTCAAAGGTTAAAAATTAGAAAAATCTCAGCTTGCCCTTGTAACCTGGAGTTGCTTCCTTGTGCACACACGGTGCAATAGCTATTTTACAATTATTTTAATTGCAGAATAATAATCCCAGGTTCAAACTTTGCGCTTCATAAAGGTTAAGGAATTGCACCTGAGGGCAACAACTGCGTCACGTCAGGACTTTCTTAAATGTGTCCCTGCTGGAAGCAAATCTGCCTCCCTGCTAAAAGGATAATTTGTTAGTCAAATAAACTGAGACTGTCCTCCTTGTGCCATCCCTGTTTGGTCTCACAGTAAAATTAAATGTATATTCAGAAATGTCCCTTAAGGTTGTGTTCATTTTACTTTTAATTCCATATTAAAGTTTTCTGCAGTTCATTATTTATTTATTAAGGGGAAGGATGAGGCTTAATCACTGGAAAGGGGAACAATGCAGAGCTGCAGTTGTGTGCTGTTCTTGTTCTACTGCAGGGCCCTGCAGCTCTCAAAATCATGGTACAAAAGTAACCTTGTTCCCATAAGGAATTGTGCATCTTATATCTGAGGATCAAGAAAAAGTTGGTAAAATTCCTGGCTGTGTGTTCATTTGTCTTGAACAAACTGTCCTGAGCACTGGAGAAGTTGGTGATTTTGAATATAGGCTACAGCTTGTGTATGCAAAGACTATTAGTAACACTGGAGTAAAGAGACTCATGTCTCTTTTCACTGCAATCAACCCCAAAATCCTTGACGAATTCAGTAGGACAAGGATTTGGCCAGTATTTTCTCATCTGCAGACACAGATATAGCAGGAATGGACTGATAAAATTCAAATGTATATTTACTGATGAGATTTTAATTTTGATAGGAGGACATGAAAATTATCATTTAATATTTGCAACTTTTGGACATTACATACCTCGACACTGAACACTTGTAGATGATCATTCCGAACATCAGGGAGCAGATATTTCTTTGGGGAAAAAACCCTAAAAATTGTGCCAGCATTAAAAACCCTAAAAATTGTGCCAGCAGATGCAGTCAGGTGTGTAAATGCACACACAAGATAGTCCAGGCTTATTTATTCAGGGGGTTGCTGGGTTTTTTGGTGCAGGGAAAATGACCTGGACGGTATGCATTTGTGTTTTACTTAATCACAATATTTTACCCAGTCACAATTTTTAATTTTGTTGCCTATATTGATCTCTGGTCACTGAATTGTTCTTTAGCAATAACCAGATCTTTGGAAAAGTTCTCAGAGGAAATGCACATGAAATTCTATTGCCTGTTTGGTGCTGTTTACTTGAAAGTACTTACTAATTAAAACCAAAGCAGGTTGGGACAACTCTGGTATTGACTGTTAGGCTTTTTAAGCGGGGTAGTTGAATGATCCATCTTTGATCTATTTTGACGCAACTCCATCTCATTGCTCTTACACAACAACATTAAACGATTTTCTCATTTTCTCCCCAACGTCTGTGAATGACATTATTTTTGGAGATGTTTCCAGCTTAATGCATTCAATCTCTACCTGTATGTTTGTTTCTTTCTTCATTCATAAATAGTAGTAAAATTCAAGTAAAGGGAGTAAGGCTCTGCAACATGAATAAGTTTTGCTGGTGGAAATGCTGCCTGGCAGTTTAACAGGGTTTATTGCACAGGATACATAGGAAAAGCTTTTCTTCTAGTTCTGCTCCTAACTTTGCTTTCCCTGAGCAGCAGCTGTGGATGTCTGAACACTGTGAGACCCTGGGAAGCCTCCCATCCCCACCCTGCAGCCTTGGCTCTGAGCAGCATTAGGTGACACAGAGCTTCAAATCCTCTCAGTCCCGTGGAGCCCTGGGAAACACAGGTTTCATTGTATCTGCTGCTGGCCCAAGCCACAGGGGACATTTGACGTGGGTTTATTTTATTTTATGTTTTAAATCTGTTGTATTTGACTTTGCATTTTAATGGTATAAGCTATTAACATCTCCAGTTTTATAAAAGAGAGCTAAAGAGTGCCTTTTTTTCTTTTAATAAAGATTGATTAATCCCTGAAATTTTGGCTTTGGTGTCATGAGGTTCTTAACTTGTCAAGCAGTGAGCAAAGACATCCATTTGCCTATTCTCCCCTCCCTCACCGATATATATTCTCAGCTTACAAACCCCACTTCGATTAATATATCTACAGTTTCCAAGGCTCTCTGTAGAGCCAGTACTGGTTAACATACTTTTTTGGCAGTCCTTGTTGGCATGAATTCTATGACTTGAATGCTGAAAGAAGAGAGAGAGAGAGAAAGAAGGATCATCTGACTTGGGTTCGTAAATGCAGATGCCAAAACTCTCATCAACTTCAGTGTTGCAATATCAGTCATCAGAGGTTATATCCAAGAAATGTCTTATATTTAGATAATTTAGAATCATCCCCAGGGCCTTTTCTCTGAAATTCCATTCCAGAGCGTTCCATTCTCCACAACAGACCCAAAAGAAGGAGAGTGAAAGAATGTTATCCACCTGCAAATCTTCAGCCATGAGAAGATGATGGTAAAAAACCTTTTGATATTTTGGACTCTTCAGAGTCCTCTTTTGTTTTCCATTTTGTTGGGTAACAACTAGCAAGGGTGTTTCATGCATTCTATACAACTGACAAATGACTCTATGTGAACAACTTATTGATTGGATTCCTCTGTACGTACAATATCCACCAGCATACTATTGTCTGCTGTAGTTATTTTTCACACATCACACAAGCTGATCAAGCCCCCTTCTTTTTACATTTTATATATTGACAGAGAAAATGCCCATTTTCATATGCATTGTATTTCATATTTAAATATTTTATTCTTCTTTTATGAAGAAATTTGGTGGGTGAGTGGGTGGGATTGTTTTATAATGATGATATGATGCCCCAGATCTATCTTTACATGAATGCCTTTGATTTCAGGACTGTAGATTCTGAAGTGGAGATTATTGAACTTACTTATATGGCCTGATTTATGTTCCCCCCCTACAAAACTTGTATTTGCTACCCAAACCAAGAACATCTGCTCACCTGAGTTGTGGGAAGGAAGACAGAAGCAAAACAGAAGGGAAAATCATCTCAGCTCCTTAATTTATTATTAAGTAATTATTTTACATACAAATTTTTAAATGGCATTTTCTTTGGGACTATACTATCAAAAATTGGTATATTTTGTCTGAAAGCAACTCAAATTACTGAGTTTCAGACTTACAAACTAAAAGCATATTTCATAGTGATTTATGTGCTGCACCGTCACCATAAATATACATCACTTTTGAAGGTAAAATGAATAATTTGTCGATCTAAATAGAGACAAAGTTTAGTGTTTAAAGCATCTTCATGATTTTTTAAGTCCTTTTTTCAGGGAAGTTTTTTCAAAACTTGAGGAAAGGATGAGAGAAGCACTTTAAATAGCTTTTTAATTACGTTTCTGAGTTATCATCTTATTTCAACAAATACATGTTAGACAATGATAGAGAGTGGACTGAGGAATGCAAGTGTCTAAAGGTGTCATGTGTTCAGCTCTCCCCCTGCCTGATTCTGGAATCCCTCAACCTGCGGTGATTTTTTTTCAGCCTTTTTGAAGAATTTCAAATTCAGCATCAGCAGAAAATGGCATCTGAGCAGCTCACGTGCTTCAGGTGGTTGTGAAATTAGATAATGTCTGAATAAAGAATGTCTTGTAACCTAATGAAAGCAGTGTCCACAAGTTCCTTATGTACAAATGGCAATAAAATTGTTGGTTTAAAATAGGGATAGATTAAAACGTGGAACATGCTCTGCTTAAAGTTGATCACCTAATGAGTTAACGTGGTTGGGAGTGTGTGGCCGTGGATGGAGGCTCCCACTGTTGCACTAGTTAAGAGACTGAAGTCCTTGCTGTAGGGAGCAGCATCTGTCATGTAAGGCTGGGAAATGTGAAAGCTTATCTCAGGTGTTCGGTCACTTGGGCTGGGATGTCCTTCCAGGTGTATCCCAGCCAGGGCACACTGAGATTCAGGATCACGTGTGCAAGAGAAGCACGAAGCCCGCAGCATTCTGTGAGTGCACATCCCTTTTGGCAACTGCGCAAGATGTGATTTATTATTCCTTTTCATGTCCATCACATTTCGAGTTCATTCCAGGTAATTACGTGGTAGTTGGAAAGGATCCAGAAGTCTGCGGAGCAACCTCTAAAAGCTCTTAAGAGGCAAAAAGCCCTTCTGAAGTGAGAGGTGCCCCTGTGACTCTTTCAAGTGAGACACCGTTGTACTTAAATCACCAAAGGTTTAGGTGCATTCAGAGCTGTCAGGGAGAGGGTTTCATTGGGATTTGTCTCTGCAGGGCTGTGCTGGGCTGCCCTGCTCTGTGGGACAAACAATAGCAGCAGCTCAGCGAGGCATCGCTCAGGCTCAGGGCGAGGTCACACTTTTCACGGAATCACAAAATCACAGAATCAGTCGGGTTGGAAAAGACCTCTGAGATCATCAAGTCCAGCCCTTGATCCAACCCCGCCGTGGTTCCCAGCCCATGGCACTGATGCCACATCCAGTGTCACCTTAAACCCCTCCAGGGACGGAGAATCCACCCCCTCCCTGGGCAGCCCCTTCCAATGGCTGATTACCCTCTCTGTAAAAGATTTCTTTCTAATATCCAACCCAAACCTCCCCTGGCACAGCTTAAGACCGAGCCCTCTTGTGCTACTGCTGGTTCCTGGGAGAAGAGACCAACCCCCCTCTGGCTCCCTGCTCCTGTCAGGGAGTTGGAGAGAGTGATGAGGTCTGCCCTGAGCCTCCTCTTCTCCAGGCCCAACACCCCCAGCTCCCTCAGCCTCTCCTCACAGCACTTGTGCTCCAGTCCTGCTGCTCCATCCTTCTGGAGAGGAGGTTTAGGCTGTGCTGTAGGAGGGGTTTGTGCCCTGGCCCTTCTCCTTCCAGCCAAGTGTGTGGGAGCAGGAGCCTTTAAAATCCTGCCTGTAGTGAGGTCCTGGAAGCTCTGGGTCCCGGTGCCTTACAAGACCTTTGTCTTGGATTTAACTCTTCCAGGGAGTGCAATGTGGCGTTTGGGGGTGGGGAAGGATACTTTCCTAAAGGTGTTTTATTTTGTTTTTTTTTAAAGGTGACTTCCTAGGCTTAGTTCAGACATGTGCAAACTGAAATCTGAGAGGTGTGGACTTTGTATTTCAATATAGTAAAGGCAGAAATGTTTGTTCTATGGATCTGAAAAACTCGGGTTAGCTTTGCCATTGAACTGCCCTTTCTGTGTGGAATCAAGCTCTTAATTCAATACTCTCTTTTGGGGAACTGAAAATCAAGCTGGCTATTTTGTTTAAAAATACAGAAATTAATAATTGTGTCAGGAGTTTTTTGAGATCCAGTTTCTAGTTTCCATTAATCTCAAACCCACACCCTCCACAGTTGTGTTCCTGACTGTGTCCTTGTAGAAATGAACTACAATTTTAGAATAAGATATTTCTGAGAAAAAGACATTTGGCTCCATAGATAAACATCTATATTTTTATCTATGCAGATACATCTATTGTGGTGGTGATTTTTCTGTTGCTCCGTGGGTGTTTTGTTCTGTTTTGTTATAAGGATTTCATTCTCTAGAAGGTTGGGAGGGAACTCAGAGTCTGAGATACTGCTTTGCCATATCCCTCGAGTGTATCTGAACACCTCCTGGTGTTCTCTGTGTCTCTCCAGGGCCTGTTCAATGTCAGCTGGGTTTGACTTGCAGCCTTGCTGAAGCAGGAACTTGAGTTTGGAGCCAGAGAGCAGCAGCTGCAATACACCACTTTTTTCTTGAAATTGCTTATTTGTATTGGGGATGCTTCTGAGATAGAGACGCTGCAATGTATTTATGCTTGGTTTAAAAAATAAACCTCCAAAACCCTACAACAAAACAAACCAGCTTTTAAACTTAAGCTAATCGTTTGTGTATGGAACTCAGGGAATTCAGTACCGCTGTTTATGTGGGAGTTGCTCAGTGTGTAGCTCTCCAATGACATTTGTGCAGTTGCTACATTCCGATCTCACACTTGGGATGTACAGGCCTTTCCCATCAGTAAGGACATGATGAAGGTGCCTCCTTCCCAGTCCTGGCTGGTGTTTATTTCCATGAAAATTGAGTTAGCGTTTGGCTACTGGTTTCATGTCTTAGATTTCTGCTCCAAAGAAATTCCAGTGATATTGATCTGATAAATAACCAGATGTTGCTCATGATATTTCAAAAAATAAGAAGGAACAAACTGAAATGTGTGGACTTAGATCTGCTAAACCTGAGAGTTTTCTAATGGTGGCTTAAACCTCAGAGATACAACTCCAGTCAGCCCTGGGGTTGATTCCTAAGATGGTGCTAATGATTGTGTCAGCTTAGTAACAAAAAAAAGTCAACCACATTTTAATACTTCCTTCAGCTGCCTTTTGCTCTAAACCAGAAAACTAATTATAAGAATATTCTCATGCTTTAATTGTGACTATGGATGACTGATGGCAAACATGTAATTAACTGATGCAGAAGTTGACATAAGACAGTTGGCACCAATTTTTTATACATTATTATATGAAGACATGTAGTGAAGCAATTAGTCCTTCATTAGTCCGAAGTTATTTCAAAAGCTTTGAAATACTTGTGTGGTTAATTTTTAATCATCAAGGAAATGTATCTTCTAATGGTGTTAACTTCAGGGACTTAAATTAAATGCACTCCCAAGAGACTCATCTCAGTAAGATAAATGGCCTCCGCAGCTGCTGGGCCATGGAAGCTTTGCAGGAGCTTTCGGGGCTCAGCAGGGAGGAGGCTCTGAAAGATTTTCCTAATTTTTTCACTTTTTTGTGACTGTGGAGGGCTGTCTCAGAGGTACTGTGTTGGTGCACACATGGAGAGGAGTTGTCCACACCCCTCCCCGCTGCCCTTCCAGGGCCACCTGTACTGACACTTTGCCTTTTTAGTCTCCAGAGCCAAGAGCTGCAAGCCAGGCTTACAGGTTACTGGGTGTTTCAGCTCTGCTCTGCCTTTCATGGTTAGAAATGGTGCTGAAATGTAAGCTGGGGCAGGATTGGCAGCTGCCAAGCCAGGGACAGGGGACCGTGCTCAGGGTTCCTTTGGGATTTTTATGTCTTCAATTTGTTTTTCTGTTTTAAGTTGGTTTTGTGATGAACCTGTTATGAAGTTTAATGTTCCTCCATTTTGAAGATTTTTTTTTTAAGGAATTCCTAAAAAGATTATCTTATTTGGCTCTCACTGGCATTTTTTCACCTTCTTTCCTCCTCAGGATCTTATAAAATCTCACCTTCCCTGGGCTGGAAACAATGAACAGAGTAGATGTGCACTGCAGTGTGTTGTGTGGAGGGTCCTCATTCTGTGCAAAATCTTTATAAAAAGCCCGTTATAACTTACCTGTGTGTTGTGAAACGATGGATGGCATCTCTAAAAGGGACAGACTGCAGGAACCTGAGTTATCAAAGGTTGGATGGGGCTTGGAGCAACATGGGCTAGCGGAAGGTGTCCCTGCCCATGGCAGGGGCTGGGACTGGATGAGCTCTAAGGTCCCTTCCAACCCAAACCACTCTGGGATTCCATGAAAAAAATTCAGGCAGTAAAAAGAACCTGTTGTGTAAAAGCTGCAGAACTCATGGAAAAACACTTTACAAATGTAGATGTCCTATAAAACATTTTGTTCATGAAATTTAAGGGATTTCTGAATAAGTAATGAAGACATGTTCTGCAATAAGACCAATCCTGCTGATCTGAACATGTCTGGAGTCTGCGTGGAATGGGGTTTTTTGTCTATCACAGAAATCTTTCTCAATGCACTACAAGCATTAAAGCTGTTTTAGGTCATCAACTAACATAAATTTAAGTAGGGAAAAATTATAGAACAGCTGGACCTTTGAACCAGACATCATACCCTTCTTTTTATTTATTTCAGTAGTAATAATTTGTAATCGAACTTTCATTACTATTTATCTAATGCTACCAGGAGAAGAGTATTTTCTCACATGATGTTTCAAGATGTACCTTTTCCCACCAATTCTCCTAAAATGCATTTTTTGGTGTCCTGAAATGAACAGTGTCACCTTATATTCTTTCATCTGGGTGGCAATTAGCCGTTGGTGTCATAAGATCACTATGCCCCAAAGGCTTGATAATGCAGCATTCAGGTGTTCAGAGGCAGACTCTGAGAAGATGCTTTTGGTAGGACTGGGCTTTCAACTCCTTTTGTTAGACAGAAATAAAACTTCTTTGTGGAAGTGGCTGCACTCAACACCTGTGAACAGAACTAGATAATTATATTTCCTAATGCATTTATACCTTTAGGACACACCCTCACTTACACTTGGTGGAAGGGGAATGAGTTAAAAAAAGAATCATATTGTTCATGTTTTAAGCTGCACAAGATTTCCTTCCTATATGGAATTTTCTGCTCTGAAGCAGATGACGTGTCCTGAGATGCACTGGGAGGAGTAGAGGCTGAGGATGTTCATGGGGGATTGGAGACTCAAAGGAAGACAATCTTATTAGGCTTTTTAGTTTTTAAATGCTTTCCATACACTTCAAAAAAGTTTTGAAACAGATTTAGGAGCAGTTCTGCTGGTATCAAGTGGTTAGCTTATTTGAGGTTGAATGGCAAATAGCAGTGCAGACCAGTGGAATTCATGTGAAAATGAGTTAGCAGGAAAACAGACCTTAAGCAGCAGTATATATATTAAAAAAAATTCAAACAAACAAAGAAACAAACCCCCCAAAAACCCAGAAGAGCCAGAAGAGTGGCTTCGCTTATTTGTGCTTTGAAGTCTCCAGGAGTTCAGTGTATTCAGCCCTTAAAAGACCAAATCCTATTTGTGTGGGAGACCAAACTTTCAGTCTTCAGGCTCGTGGCTGTTACAGGATAAGCTGCTGGCTGTGAAACACTGCTGGAGAAAACCCCACCAGCCTCTGCCTCTGCATGAGTGCTAAAGGAGAATTTTGGGAGGAAAATGATCTTTTAATTTTCCTTTTATTTTTTTCCCCTCCTCCTATTGTCCTGGCCATGGGCATCCTCCAACCAGAGGTGAGGGAAAATGCACCGTAAAGCACCAAGAGTGGGCTGATGAGTTGGGAAAGCCTTTAACAGGGGTGGCTCTTTTTTTCAGAGAAAAGTAGTGAAGTTGTTTATTAGTTTCCAAAGGGAACTTACTTTGCTCTGAAAAAATTAGTGGTGCCAGTCAGTCCTGTGCCTGTCACGTGCCATAACTCAGTGTAATCCACCACTGAGGGGAAGGACAAAGCAGAAAACTCAAGGTGAACAGTGTGCTGAGGGCAGGTCAAGGAGCAAACACTGGGCTGGTGGCAGGAGGACAGGTCTGCACGGCCTCTGCTCTTGGTTACTCAGGTCCAACTCTGGAGGGTGAAAATGGGCTTCCAGCTTATCCCCAGGGATATGTGAGTGAAGAACAGGGCTGTGTGGGAGGCACAGGGCAGGAGTAAAAGCAGAGCTGCACCAGGTGTCCAAATGGATCCAGCTGGTGACAGGTTTGTTTGCAGTGTGCAAATATCTAAAACTTGTTCTCACACTCGATTAAGTCCAAAGAGATGAGATAAATAATTCTGGAAAACTGATGATCAGTGCCTACAGTTTTTAATTTATCGAGGAAGTGGAGAAAAGGAAGAATGTTGGATGTTTTCCCCTTGGATGACACACAAGGTTACTGATGACACAGGTATTATTTTCCCTCATGTTGATAACTAACGTGCCAATGTTGAGGGTTGTATTTCATAAGATATTTTAAGCATTACAGACTTGATGTTACAGAAATGGAAAAACATCAGTCGTGCTGGTATTAGACTGGAGAGAAGAATGATAAGTGACATTAAGTGACAAACTCAGTACTTAACACCAAATACTGAAGGTTGTTCCATTTTCAGTGTTTTTACTCTGAATATTAAAAAACTTATTCTTTAAAATCAGAACTAAACCAGTGGCAGTTGTCTTTACTCTCCGGTCTTTATTCCTGTCCTAGGTAAGGTCACTGCAAAGAGTTAAAGATGAATGATTTGGAGCGTGCAAATTCAGTACTGGGAATTTTCTATTTTGATCCTCTACATTAAATTTCTGTGCTGTGTTTTGTGCTCGGAAGGTTCCACTGCAGTTCTTGACTTGTAGCACTGACTGACATGTCATAAATACAGATCAGAGTTCAGCTTGACCATGGTGCTGAACGTCTGGAACAATGCCTAGTCTGAGAGGGTTGGGCAGGACTTTTTAAAGTTCTTGGGGTGGTGGAATCCATAGTCCTGTCCCACATCTTATTTAAGCAGACACCTCAGTAATATTGTTGGATGCTGGATGGAGTCTCGAGTTTGACTTTTTTTTTAAATAGTTTTTTTATAGTTGGGAAAAAAAATCTTAATTTTGGATTAGCTGGTTATCTTAAATGTGTGTGGGGTGTTTAATTCCATTCTATAAGGATAATTTTAGTACGAGCCATGCTGGGCTGTATTAGTACTTGTAACAGTAATTTGGTGAATAATTTCTATACAAAAAAATAGACATTCCTCTCTGTTGGAAAGTAGGTATTTTTCTTTTCTTTTTCAAATATGACTTGTATCTGGACTTTTCTGCTTTTCTCTTCAAATGGGAAATTCTTCACTTGTGGTGACAAAAACACTTTTGCTGGAATGAAGAATTAATTGGAGACTCAGTTAATGGTCATTTATTGGGATGACCAATAGACTCCTGCAGAACTGAATATGAAGCCCATGTTATTGAACTCTAATGCCCTCTGAGGGCATCCTGTGCTTATTTTGGCTTGGTATTTATACAATTACCTGGGAATAAATTCAGTTCTTCGCTGTGATGATTGAAACCCAAATTTGCCAGAACTTTAAAAATTATAGAAGTTTTTTCCTTGATGTTGAGGAATGGAAACTACTGAATCATCTGGGATTCTGAGCAAGAGAAATGGAAGGAGAGCAGAGAAAGCTCTCACAGAACTATTGGAACAGATCGAAGTGAGGCTCACCCCTAAATCACCTTCCACCTTTGTGCCCTTTCAAAAGGGATCCTTTCTTCCATTTGTTTTGGGTCACTAAATCTCTGTAGTTTTCTCTTTTCCCTTTCCTGAGAGGTTCCATGAAGGTTCCACTCCTCTGTGACCATGGAAGGGAGTTGGAATGAGATGCTCTTTAAGGTCCCTTGCAACCTAAACCATTCCATGGTTCTGCTCTAGGTGTACAAATCAGCAATGCCAGTGGCAACCCCTGTATTTGTACCATATAGATGTGTATATATATCTATCTATAATATAAATAATTCATTGAGTTTTTTGCACCACCAAAATTGCATCCCTTATTTTTTGAGGATTGAAGGTTGAATCATTTTCCATATACCTCATGTCCTACTGAAACTGGGTCCATGTGAAGGGCTTCCATAATGCCTTTCCACAATGCGGTCCTTAATTTCTCTGGGTTTGTTGTTGGCTCTGCCACCTTGATGAAGGTACAAGGGGATCTGGGAACGTGCTCACAGTTCACTTTTAAATTTCTGTTCTCTGTAAAAACACGTGGACCTTGTTGGAAGTGGAGCACTGAGGGCAGGCTCAAGGAGTGCAGCCCACACCATGTGTGTATTAGGAAAACTGCCTTGGCTTGCAAAAGGCCCAGGGAGATTAGTTAAAAATTGATTACAAATTAGCAGCAGGCACAGCAGCCAAAGCTGGAGTGAAGCCTGTGATTTGTTTAAGTTTACCTAATCATAATTTAATTTTTTACTGTTAATGCTAACCCAGTTTCCTAAGATCATGAATTCCCGGTGTTCTGAAGATTCCAAGAGAATAAGTGATAGAAACAGTCAGAGGAAAACATGACTGTGCTCTACTACACAGTCCAGACTTTAAACCAGAATTCTCACATGCAAGACGTTAATAATTGAAATTAAAAAGCTGCTTTGTCTTCAAATAGAATCTTGAGAGTTCTGAAAAAAATAAATATTTTATTACCAAATCCATTTTCTAGTTTTTATTTACCTTTGTTACTCTGCTTCAGAGATTTCCTTGCAGCTCACTTGGCTGCTGGAACACAGAGGTACAGCTCATGTTTATGTTTCTATGCATTTGACTTTCTTTTTCCACAGACTGAAATATTTTACTAATAAGATTTTTCTCTTCTTGCCACCTGTGGTGTGTCCCAAGGAGAATGCCAAAGCATGAGTCTAAGGAGACCAACACTATTCTGTAAATAGAAAAAGGAAGACAGACTGCAGCAGATTCTGTTCTGTCTTAAAAAATAAATAAATGTGATGGGGGCAGGAAGTGATGTCTTACAGGACATTGCTGTGGAATTTGGGTGTTCCCTGCTGGTTTTAAAAATCTAAGATTTTAATTGACTGCCCCGTGATAATTTCAGCTCTGTGCTGAAACAAAGATCTGGAATTCTGACAAGAAGGATATGGCTTTGTCCAAAGATATTTGAAGAACAGTGAAGGACCAAGAAAAGAAGAAATCCCCAAATTAGCAATTCTTAATAATGTACATTCTTCAGTATTAATTCCCTGGGAATCAGAAGTAAGATTAGCATCAGCTGTTACTTCTGGCTTGCCAGTGACCCAGCTTTCAGCTAAATTAATTCACCAATACTGAGTGTTCAAAGCTTTTCCATGTGTACCTATGGCCTATTAAATGTAGAATTGAAAGCACATGAGCAGTAATGTAACAATTATTTTAAATTATTCCCCATATCCATCATATGAGAAGGCTTTTTCTTGTAAGGCTGTGAATCATGAGACATCAATGGAGAAGACACCTGCTGCCTGCATGATGTTTGGATATGTCACAGGGATTTCTGTTCCACACTGGTTTGTTTCCATGGATTGGTGCCTAACTTTGAAATTCAAGTTCAGTATTTGCAAACGGCATTGGAGAGTTTTTCATCATTTGTGTTTCCACTGGCAATAATTACTTGGAAGAAATGGGTGATGGTTTAATTGCTTTGTTAAAAGAGGACCTGGCTTGCTCTGTGAAAGACTTGTGCACAGGTATGGTTGCTGAGCATATAGAGATTATACCTATTGAAAACATTATACCAATAATTCTGAGGGGGGAGAAAACAGAATGCACTGATTCACCATTAGTACTTTTGACCTGTATTCCTCTAACTACTTAAATATTTGCTGTGTAACAGAATAAATAACCATATTTCACTGGCCTGACTGAGCTGTGTGAGTTCCAGCTCCACTTTGGCAGAGCTGTTCTCATCCACTCGGACGAATGGGAGTGTGTTTAAGAGGAGAACTGAACTCAGCACACAAGGTGTCTGTCATGTCAACATTCATGGGCTTGGGGGTTTTTTGTTATCAGAAAGGCTGCTCTGAATTAGGACTTGAATTATGCACAATTCTAGGTATCTAAGAAGAAGAAAACACCTTCTAGTTGGTAATCAAGTGAATATGAACTTAATCTTTTCAATGCAATGTGACTGAGGAAAGGAGGGATGGCCAGGGATGACATGGAAGATAGAAGATTGTTAGCTGTGTCTTCAATGTGCTGGAGAGTTGGGGTGTGAAGGTGTTTGACTTGCGAAGAGCCAGGAATTGGTCTGTTTTCTTCTGAAGCCAAGAGAAAGCACCATTCAAATCCTGCATCAGATGTCTTGGCTCTGAACCAGAGACCGAGGGCACGAGGTGCCACCTACTCAGGGCACTTCTTGCTGTACTCAACGTCACGATGGCTGAAATGCTCCATATTGTATTTTGATACTAATATGAGGAAAAGAGCAGGGGAAAGAAATAGAATCTAATTCTAAAATAACGAAAGTTGTCAAAACTTACTCCAATGGAAGGATAAAATTTCCACCCCTCTCCTCCTTAGCATCCAGACCTGGTCTTGGCTGGACTGAGTTTGTAGAGCAGTTACTGACAGAGACATTTTTATCAAGCTGCAGTTCGTGAATGTGTGTTAAATCATCCTAGTGATGACATCAGAAGTTTGTGTTGTGCCAATATACATGGAAAATATGAAATCTGTTTATGGAGTAATGCAGAAATAATGTGGATTAGTCTCTGTAACAACACCAGATCCAGACCAGAACATGTCACTGCGGTGCTATGAGTGCTGGGGAAGGAGAACCATGTCCTGCAAAAATAAAAGTGAGAGAGCAAAGAGAAGGTGAGAAGCAAGTGCTTAAATGTGGATTCTTCTCTAGGTTATAACTCATTTACCTTGAATAGTCTGTTGGCCCTAAATGTCTGGAATAATGTCATTACATGGGAATTCCCTGGGGAAATGAAAACTGTCCAGGACAAAGTACCTTGCTGGTTTGGGGACGTTGGGCTTTGCTTTTTTTTTTTCCCTTGGCACGATAATTAGCTGAATGCTGAACTGGGTAGAAGATGCTTTCTTCATTCTTCATAGTGATACAACATCTGAAGTTGAAAACTTGTCTAAATATGGGAAATTTAGGTGTTCATTGAAATTGCTTTTGTTTTTGTGGTTTGAATGATGTATTAGTGATTGCCATGATGTGGATTCTCTCATTCCATGGTGCAGTGTGTCACTTGTTTTTACACTGATTGAAAAAATTACAGCTAGATTAGGGAGTCTTTAATCTTCAGTAATTAAATTATGAATTGATTTCACAACAAAAGATTAAGATGTGTAGATGTCTTCTAGAATAGCTTGATAATGAATATCTGAATACCTAACAGTAAGAACACATTGGGCTTTTTTCTTGGAAAGATAAGAAAAAGGTATAGGGTTTGTAAAAGGAAAATTAAATTGGTGTATTCTTTTCACATTGAGGCAATTTCAAGAATAGTATAATGACTAAGAGTATTAAACATACTTAAACTCATACATAGAGGTATGGGAAATGAGTATCATTTCATTTATTCTATGGAGTTGTGCTAAGTGAACAAAAGCTTCAGTGAGCCAAGTTCTATTGAGATTAAAATAGATCTGAGTTGAAAAAGAACAAAGTGTGAGGTGAGAAACCAACTGGTTTGTGTGTTGTAGAGCTACCTGACAGTGTTTCCATTCCTAAACTGCTTCTCCCTATATTTTAGGGTTTTACTGTTCCCCCTGGTTTTCCCAGTCCCCAATACCCCTGCATGTCCCATGAGGAGTTTTTCTTTAAGAAAAATAATCTGAGTACTTTATGTGTTGCTGAGCTTTAAAAGCACGCAGTGAAGTGGAAAACCTGCCCAAGTTTACCTGCCTCAAGTCAGGCACTGATTTATTATGGTAGTGCCTCTCTGTTCTGATGAGAAAAGATCCCAAAACCCAAGGCCAGGTTCTTCTAACACACAGTGGTGTACATCCCAGTGAAACCTGTGGGGCAAAGGACAGTTTCCTGGGGCTGCCCTCGTGAGGAATGGCTGGGAGGGGTGAACAAAGCCAGGGGAGAATTTCTACACAAAACTTAAGATGTGAGAGCTGGAGGGAGTGACGAGAAAGATTTCCCTCTGTGCAGCAGGATTGGGAATCAAAATAGAGGGTTATTTTTCCAGGCATGTCTCAAACAATTTGGGTCAAAATCCTCCTTGGTGTAGGGCCGTGAGACTACAGAGGAGTTACCCTGGGTTAAACTTGTCCTCAGTATGTTGTAGGCAAGGGAAGAATACTAGCTTTGAAGAAAGCAAACCAGACAGATTTATTCTCTTTTAAGTATCTCCTCCTACACTGTTGTACCCTTTTCTGTGCGTTAAAAGTTTCTACCAGGAAGCCCCTGGTTTTGACAGCCATCTGTCAGCCCTGGGAGATAAAAGAGCAGAACTGCTGAGGGCTGAGCTGAGAGCTCTGGAGAAAGCCTGAAAAGAACTGTCCACTTTTAAGCTGACCTACATTTAATTATAGGGTTAGAGCTTTTAAGTGGGCACTGGGATTTGAGATTGGCTGAAGCTGCAATTCCTGTAATAGCCTGGAGGACGGGGGCATTGTGAACTCCTGTTTATTCAGAATTGATGTTGTGTCTGACATTGCCCAACTGTGCAAAGTCCCATGCAGCAGAATAACAATGGCAAAAAAGGCAGAACTTGTCAGTTTAAGATAAGTTTAAATCCTTTGTAAATATAATGAGTTTAATATACATGTTAATAAGGGTGTCTAGAGCTTTTATTTCCTACTCTGGTTGTTGTTGCAGCAGAGCTGAGTGAGGGTTGTTAAAATGCTGGGATGTTTGGACACTGGTGAGCTGTTGCTAAAAAAAAAAGCCAAACACCCAAAATTGTTCATAGGCTGAGTTAGTTACTGGCATTTCTCAGTCCAGGGACACGTGAAACGAGGAGTCTCTCTTAGATTAATATTAGGATAAATGAGGCACTATGATAATGGTAGAACTTCCTGAAATGACATATTTTCTTACAAAGATGGTGACCACTACCTTGAGAGGGTGAACTAATTTAACACTTGAATGCACTAAAGGAGTAAGGTTCTTGATACTACACAGGCATTGTAGCTTGACTTTCTGCCACAGAGTCAAATTGTTATAGAGAATGCTTTTGGTCCCTGAGTGCATATCCTGTTCTGTATAGCAAGGGGGTTCTGTGCAAGGCAGGGGCCCTTCCTGACTTCTGACATTCCTGACATGGAGTTGGAAAAGGACCTTCCATCAGACAGATAGCAGGAAATGAGTAAGTCTAAGGAACATTTAGGTACTAAAACCTTCGCTTTCCATGTTGCCTACATGCATGGATCTCAGATTTATAATTACCTGGCAGGTACAGAAAGCACTGAAACCAAAATGGTTTGTCTATTAATAGTACACTTTTGCATTTAATTCTCCTTTCTCCTGTTTATCCCCAAAACACAGAGTTGTCAGCCAAAAACAAATACTGATTTTCATGAGCAGAAATATTTTCCAAGCATTTGTGAACACTCTCAGTCTTGTTTGCCTCACTTAACTGGGCGTTGAAAAATGCAATGTGAGAGAAAATATGACTGAAATTAGGAACGAAATGTGGGACTTCTACTTTTTCATTCCCTGATAACAAGTTCAATGCTTCATATCAGCTTCTTACTGGCAAAGGAACTGTGAATTTGTATTTAAGGATGAAACATGAAAACATGAAAATTGAAGTTATTTGCCAATGATCAGCATCTTTTTGAGCAAACCTGTGCACAGAAGAGTTCTCTCAGTTCTGTCAGACCCAATAGTTGAAAACACCTAGTTAGAAAGAAACACTTCAATAATTAAATAGTCAACATTGTTTGGGATATAGAAGTAGTAACTACAATAACATCTCTGTGTCTGGGCCACTTGCCAGTGAGAGTCTCACATGAGAATTGATGAGTAAGCATCAAGTTTAATACTGCAGCTTTCATTGCTTCGCTGCTACCGCTGGAAAGCATATGAGAAATACATTATCCTCTTCCAACATATTTATAAACAGACCAATTTCAGAATTAGACCTTTTATTTTCATGTTCTGCTCTGCCATTATCAGGACTACATTCTCTGCTTTTTGAGACAAAGGGACAGCTCAATAAATAGTATTGACCGTGTAGTTCTTATTTTTGTGATTTGGACTTTATTGACTGTAAGAAAACTATTTTCCATTTCTGTCCTTCAAAATAAGAAGGAGAGAAAGCAGTAACCCCACTGATATTGTTGTGGTTAGAGCCATGCCACCTTTTGCCTTGTTTAAAGAAGAGTAATGTTTGTTATTCACTATCACTGCTGAATGCAGGGGCCACTTCTTTGTTTCCTCACCCCCTTTTTTAAGGTTTTTAATATGATCACAATCAGCTCTGTCAAACAACATTCTTTCTCAGTTTGTTGGACTCCTGTGAAGATGATGCTGAATCCTCACCTGAGCTAAGGGAAAGGCGGATAATCTTCAGAAACAGTGTGGGTTCCTTTGTTTCATCTGTAGGACCTGGATGCTGGTTTGAGGCAGTATTCCTCCCCTTCACTTAGAGGGCATGTGTACCTAGGAAGCAGCAGCATTCCCAACATCTGGAAGCACAGAGTCAGTTCCCTCAGTACTGTGAGTCGTTGCGCAGCAACTGAGCCATGGGAAGATGATCAAACCTTCCTAAGGCTCCTTCTTAACCACCAGAGGCAGAATCCCGCGTTGCGTATTTGGGCAGAGCATCCTGAGATGCTGTTCCAGAGTAAATGCCACAGGATGCACTCCCAGAAACACAGGATGACATTTTTGCAGTTGGACATTGTGATGTGCCATTTCAGTCTCACAGCAGGAAAGGAAAGCATCCTTTCCTCCAGCTTGATCTTGTGCTGTGTGTAGATGCAGTTTGAAATGTAAGTGGCACAGCTCCTCTTTGCTGATTGCTGGTGAGACGTACGTGGGGTTTATCACGTTATTCATTCTTTTTAGAAGTGCACAAACTGAAACTGCATTTGAATCATATTTGCTCTGTGTGGAAGATGCAGCTTCGGTACAGTTCAGGCTGGTGTGAAAGCAGAAGGGGAGGCTGGGACTGCTGGCCTTGTACTGGAAACACACAGAGGAGTTTATCATCTTATTTAAAGGGAAATACGTGTGGCTTTCAGGTACTGGGTCCAAAAAGGATTGTATGGTGTTACAGCAGATATATTGAGGTCCAAATGTCCGTCATCAGGCCGGAAATAACATAAGGAGAGCAGCACTTTTGTCCTGCACTGTGAATTTGGTACCATTTTAGAGCAGCCTGGGAAATGTGAGGAGAAAAATGGTGCTGTATAGTAGGAGGCCAATTGTGGGTTAGAGAAAAGCTGAGCAGGAAGGAAGAGAAAAGCAGCAAGGTAAAGGGCAGTGTGTTTGCTGCAGGGAGGGGGAGGCTTCAATCAACTGCAGAGTATTTTGACATGTGCAGGCATTAGGAAGAGTAATTACTGTGTGCAGTTTTGGGCACCACAATATAAAAAAGATATGAAGCCATTAGAGAATCATAGAATCATGTGAGCTGGAAGGGACCTCTGAGATCATCAAGTCCAACCCTTGATCCACTACTACCAGTTACTAGACTATGGCACTAAGTGCCACATCCAGTCTCTTCTTAAATACCTTCAGGGACGGAGAATCCACCACTTCCCTGGGCAGCCCATTCCAATGCCTGATTACCCTCTCTGTAAAGAATTTCTTCCTAAAGAATGTGGAGGAGGCAACAAAGATGGGGAAGGGCCTTGGTTTGAAGCCGTGTGAGGACACTGAGGGCACTTGGTGTGTTCAGCTGGAGCAGAGGAGACTGAGGGCAGAGCTCACTGCAGTTCCAACTGCCTGGGCAGGGGCAGAGGAGGGGCAGGACTGAGCTCTGCTCTGGGGGGACCAGGGACAGCACCCAGGGAATGGCCTGGAGCTGTGTCAGGGCAGGGGCAGGTTGGATCTCAGGACAAGGTTCTTCCCCCAGAGGCTGGTTGGGCACTGACCAGGCTCCCCAGGGCAGTGGGCACAGCCCCAAGGCTGCCAGAGCTCCAGGAGGGTTTGGATGATCCTCTGGGGCACAGGGGGTGACTCTTGGGGCTGGGCCTGTGCAGGGCCAGGGGTTGGACTGGATGATCCTTGGGGGTCCCTTCCAACTCAACACATTCTGTGATTCTTGTTCCAATGTGTTCTTAAACAATTAAAACCTCATAGTGTTTTTCTTAAACTAACCCACTTGTGATACTGTGAAACCACAGGCACACAAAATGTATCTGCTGTCTGTGCCTCACAGCTAAAGGTTTGGTGCTGCTGTCACAGCCTGCTGCAGATAAATGCCTTCGTCCTTCCCTTCTCAGCTTCAGCTCTCTGCTCTGCTTAGCACGAAGTACAACTCCTGTTCCTCCTGCTCCAGCTCCTTTTTCCTCATAATCTGCTGTGCAGTGTCTGTGCTGTACCCACAGGAGCTCTCCCTCCCGGCTCCCCCCGTGCTGCTGTCCCTTCCGTGGTGAGCTAAGCAGAACATCCACTGAGATTTCCTCGCTCCTCTCAGCAAAGCACAGGGCAGCTGCAGCATCCAGGGCAGGGCACAGTGGCACTGTGTGAAATCAGAGCAGAGCCATGAACAGCAAGCACGTATGATTCAATAATTTCATTCTAATACAGGTTTTTCAAAAGCTGCAAGTATGGATTTGTATCTTTACTTCTGTCTGACCTTAATTTGATGTGTAGGAGTCATAACAATAACTATTCCTCAAACTCCATCACTGCTGTCTCCTTTCCGCTGCTACAGAAACTCCTTTCCCCTGACCAGAGACCACCCAATTTGCTCAACCAAATAATGGAGAGATGTTGGACATTGCTGAGACTTTTTTCTTGAGGGATATCAGGTATAGTTGGTCAGAAATTGGAATAAATCACTTTGCAGCTTCATTTCTGGCTTGAATAAACTCAAAACATGGGGGAAAGCCATTGATCTTTTGCCTGTGGTGGGACAGGAAGGAACGTGAGAGGGGTTTCACAGGGACCATTAAGCTTGTGATGAGGGTACTTGGAAGGGGGTTTTCCTTACAAAACTGGGCTGCTTTTTTAAATGTACACTGGGGAAGTGAAGGGAAGATCACTGATGAGGAAGAAAAGGAATAATTGCTGTTTTCATACTAAAAGAACTTTGTGAGGACTTCCATTGAATCCTTGTGACTTCTAGTTATAGCAGCAACTTCCTCAAGTTAAATTTTTAATTTCTGAACTATCTCATTTTGTTTTCTAACATTGTAGAACACTCCATGTTAAATAAATGCACTGGTTCAGAAAAAATAGCAGGGGAAGAACCAAAAAAGCAGCACATTTGTTACTCAAACTTCTGCAAAAAAACCCCTCCTCGACATGTATTTGATAATTTAAACAAGTAAGTCTTTATTGGCTATTTATTTGCCTTAAATAACTGAACTTATAATTATTGGATACCTATAATGACACAAAGCTACAGATATAACATAAACCAGAGGATGTGTCATACTGATTTTGAACAAATACCCATAGGAAGGCACCAATTAATTCCAATGAAGCCATTTTCACTGAAATCTAGATGTGGCTAAATAATGCATAGATATAAAGTCTATTTGATAAAATAGACTTAGAGCTTGCATTTGTATTGCCTTTATCTGTAACACAGAGGCCGAGCCTGTGCTCATCATGTCCCATTTCCTTGCTGTAGATGCTCTATCAGTGGTGGCAATAGTCCCTCTGTCACATCACCCTGCTCAGACAAATGTCTAACTAACACAGTGACAACAAAATTCCAGCTTCTCCTGTAGTATTTCTGCTGCCACCATGGCTGTTTTGCTAGTGGCATAAAAGCAGCAGTTTTCCTTCAAGTCTGTTTTAAATTCAGACCTCAGGTTCAATGTTGTCCCTCTTTCTTCATCCAAAAAGTTGTAGGGATTGAAAATCCATGTCACCAAAAATTAACATCTTAGATTTTAAGTGTTGTGAGTGTCACATTCAAAGTATTACTTTAGATATTTTTTGAGTGTCCTACTAAATGGTAGTTAATTTAGTAGGACACTCATTAAATACACGATGGTAATATTTGTCTCTTTAAAGGTTTATATGTATATCAGAGAGGGTATGAGAGAGGGTACAACAGAAAAATAATGTTAATAAAAGCAGATTTTGCTTTATCAGCTTGTTTTAGTACATTTACCAATACCTTGTGTTTTACTTCTGTAGGGTTCAGCTGTATTTTAAATGAATTTATTGTGGGGTTTGTGTTTAAGGTAATAATGAAAACCTGCCCAGTGCTTTTTCCTTTGTAACGTGTAAGCTCAGGACTTTTTTAATAAGTACTTCTGGCAGAGGAAAACAGTACCAGGAAGAAAACACTGAAATTCTGATGGTACAGCCAGTTTCTGTACTCCTGGTCATGCTCTTTGCCATGTCCTTGCCTTGAGAGCAATGCTGATAGCCCCGAGCAGAGGGCACGGTGCTGCCTGGGGAATCCCGTGCTGCACAGCTTTCTGCACAATGTGTTTTTCCCTCCTTCCTGCCTATCCAACTAGAATTTAGAATTACCATTTTTTCTTCTTCATAGGGACTTTTGTAAGGGTTTTTTTTTTTTTTTGCGGCAGAACTCTGTTTGCATTGCTAAAATAGTGCCTGTAGGGTTCAGAGGGGATGCTGCATAACATGTGCTGGTTGGGCTGGCAGTAAGTGATTGCAGTTAAGGCCTTTGTGGCACTAACTGGGGTCAACAAGAGTCCTTGTGTTCCTGCTTCATCCAGGAGAAATGTCATGTAGAAATAAAGAGGATTTCAGTCATTACCTGTTATTTCCACCTGTAATCTCACATTGCCACTACCTGCTGTTTGAAGGGAGAATTGTTCATGTGGCTCAAAAACCCTCCCTGCTCTTGGTGGATGTGAGGAGAAGGATATAAGTGAGATTTTCAGGTCTACATGATCCACTGCAACAGAAATATTTGTGTATTTTGAATCTTCTCATACATGTTTCTGTGCTGTAACAGATAAATCTGCAGCTTGTCTGTTTACAACCTGGTGGTGTTAATGACATCTATTTAAACTGGGGTTTTGTGGGTTTTTAAAAGATTTTAATTTTAGATTATAGAACCAAAAATTCTTCTTGAAATTCTATGAAAACATCGAGCTTTTTAATTTGCTTAATATAAAGTTACATGATTTAAGATGTATTTTTGTCTAATCTACCATTTGGGATTAACTGGGTACAATTCTGCCTGTTATATAAATATTTTAGCTTCTATCAGGGCAAAGTTCATGTTTACTTGAATTTCAATCAGTGTTAGGGGGACTTAATTCAATTCATATAATGGTTGCACTGATTGTTGCTTCGGATCTCTAAAGGCAGAATTTATATAGAATTACTTGGTTGCAATCTTCAGAAAATGAGGTTACCTTTTAAGTCAATCTCAGTTCGTAAATATCTGCTTCATGATAATACAATCTGCAGTTTTTAATACTGGAATTTAGTCGTCTTGTCTGTACTCATGTTTAGTTAATGGTAGATGTAAAATAAAAAACAAAAACAAACCCCACCAGCAACTGAATCTCTGTGTCCAAAAGGATACCTCTGCCAATGCTTCTGAAATTGTGACATTGCATTAAGTATTTCTTCCATCACAAAATGACCAGATGCATCCTGAGTTAATTTGGAATTTTTTACTCATACCAGAATGAAAACTTTGCTCACTCCTTTTGAAAGCTGTTAAGGTTTAGCTGTTGTTTAGCATAAAAGTGGTCTGTTTTTCCTGAATCATCATGGCAAATACCAGGTTTAGGGTTTTTTTACTTTACAAAAGCTCTTGGAGTTTGTTCATAATTCTTATATGAAAATTCATATTCTGCTATTGCATGGGATATTTACCTGATGTCTGCTCTTTTCAGATTTGCTGTAGGAACATCTGGCTTTTTTATTCAACAGGAGAGAATCCAAAGAGGAGAAAAACAGCTAGACAAAATATCTTAGTTATGAATTGTGGTTTAATAAATGTGCTTTCTCTGGATGATTCATGGATTTTATGATTACATTCAATTATTTTTCAACAGCTCATGCTTCATTTGATCAGGAATTTCAGTCAATGCCAACTGATTAATTATCATTCTATGAGTAGCCTTTTGTCTAATAAACACTCATAATGAGCATGTTCAGGCTTGGCATCTATAAATGTCAGCCATGTACTAATAAAACACTAGGATGGGATGCTGGAGGTAGTCACGCTTTAGCTCTGTTTTTGAGGAGACAAAGAGCAATCTCCTACCCTTGTCCTCCCCTTTCCATCCCAAGGGGGAGCAGCAAGGGTCAAATGTCTTCAGTCAGGAACAATTCCACTGTGCCCTGGAGAAATACTGTGAAGTCCATTGTCTTGACCTTCATCTCTACATTTTTTTGCACAATGACTAATGGAAGATTTTTGGAGTGGCTTTTCCCCACTGTTTTAAGTGTTCGTTTCCATTCTCACTCTGCCAAAACCAAGATCCCCACAAAGCAAAGGGAACCTGTGACAGAAGTGCCTCTGGGTGTGACATACAGGGCTGTCCTTGGTGCCCTTTTTGTGTTTAATTACAAAACATCGACACACGTAACCTTTCCAAAGCAAGGATGGATATTGCTGGAGCAGGGAGAGGTATTGCAGAGCTGAGAGAGCTGCCTTATGGCTCACAAACACTCTGCTCTTATATACCTTTGAACAGATGGTTCATTTAAGTTCTGGCAGCATAACTCCACTGATTGCTTTAGACCTTCCATTTTGCTCCTTTATTTGGGGCAGAAGTGGGCAGTCCTGCCTGCCCAGATATGTGAGCATATGAATTGTAAATAAAAACAGAATATGAAATGTGAAACCATCTCTAATTGTATGAAGTGGTTTTCTTGAATTATCACAAAAAGTATTGTGGAGAAACAATAATGGTTGTCTGCGTTTAAACTTGAGGGACTGGTTCCATCTCCAGCCTTGCAGCTGTGTGTTATACCAAAGGCTTCCTGCCCTCTTGCGATGGATGCCTGTGGAAGAGTAGGATAGAGATGGAGTGAGAATTCCCCAGAACGTTCTCCCAGCATACAGGGAGCTGTGACTTGGAGTCTTTCATCACTGGATTTACTGTGTGTGTGTGTTTAAAGGCCTTTGACAGGTTTTCTGTTTGTTAATTTAATGGATTTTTGAATATGTATTTTTTTTAACAATCCTGGAATCCCGTGGCAGAAGGTGCCACTTACATGTGGCATGTAACATGTAAGTGACATGTACACAACTGTACATTGTGTGAGGAAGTTAAATATTTGTGTTAATTCTGGACACACAAACACATACACGTACATGGAGCTGCTCCTCACACTGGAACTTAAAGCTGTTTCACACCTTTACTTAGTTTTCCTGCCCTTCTCTGCACCTCTGTGTGTGTGTTTAAGGAATCTACAGAATCATAGATATAGTCAATGCAATCTTTTGGGAAATGAGGGAACAAAGCAGTAAACAGCAGTCAGGATGTGACTGCTCATGGATGTCCATTATAAGGAAATATTTTCCTTATAATTTCTAAGGTTTTGATTTAACTTTTTGCCTTTGTGGGATATTGAATGGATCTGTTTCAATGCCAAGTGCTCATTTCTTAGTATTCATACTTTAACTTGCATTTTAATGATAAAGTTTTTCCTCATTTACTTCATATTCCATCTGCTTTTTTATCACACAGTCACTGGTTACTGAAGGGCTTTCTGTGGTTTCCTGTTCATTACCCTTGGTAACTTCTTACCAACTTCTCAAGAACTTTGCTCCCTAACCAATGTTCCCTGGGAACATTGCTGACTAGCCCAGACTGCTGTATTTCTCCTCCTCCCACTAGAAAAATCTATCACCTTATTCCTGCCCTGGGAGGTCTCCTTTATCCCATGGCAGTTTGGTGTAAGAGATTTTAGGGATGGTGTGGCTGAATGTTTTGGGAAGTGTGAGCCCAGTCTTCATCTGTATTTCCCCCCTCCACAGCAGTGTTGTTTGATGTGTTTGATCACACTCTGCTGTGTGATCATGGTCTGTTCTTTGACTCCAGCTGTACTGGCCTCACTCATGAGTTATGTTGGTGAGGCTGCTGTGATATTACAATCTATTTAAAATCGAACCACCATGTGGAAACCTCTCAATGCAAAATTAATGTTCCCCCTGGTTTATTCTAAGGCAGGCTTACAACAGAGGGATATGCCTCTGCCATGAGAGTTTTACTTGTTGAGTTTAGACTGTAGTCTTTATTTTGACTCCGGAAAAATATTCTTTCTGACCATGTAATGAATCATAGATCAGTCCAAAGAATGCTGATGTGCTGTGATTGCTGCACAGAGAAGTCTGGTTATTGTTATACCTGACCAGCTTTGAGTTTCCAGTTAGTATAGTTTAATCAAGTCAAAATGAGCTTTTTCATAGATCTGGCAGAACTCATTTCTTCTGGTCTCTTTGTTATACTGTTTTGTTGTTGTAGTGCTATAGAAAGACCAAGGCTGGTCATACAAACAGGAACTTTGGAGGACAAGTGGGGATTACAGTCCTGTGCATCCCTTGTGTGCCCTGTGCCTTTTCAATTCTAGATGTGTACGCTGAGACTTTCAGTGCCAAGGAGACAGTGAGAGAAATCAGGCCCAAAACAGCAAATGTGAAAATTACAAACATCTCATTTATTGTGTGGGAAAAAAGTTCTTCTTTTGGGGTTTTTTGGCATAGTTGGTGAGTGTGGGTGTTCCTTGCCCACTAGCCTTAGCAAACAATGGACAAATTTACACAACAAATTTATACAATAAAGGTAATATTTCAGTCACTCACAACACTGCAAATAGCCTTTGAAAGGCATTTTTTATGCAGCTGGGTCTCTTAATGTTTAAGTTCTGTGCAAAATGGTTATTGCCTGAAAGGAAGGTAGTGGGATAATATGATATGAGGCTTCCTGAGATGGTTTGTTGAATCGCTCTCTGACTATTGTGCATAAACAAGTTTAAACATAACTGTTCCCGTGGTCCTGTTCCCTTTCTTGGCTAAGCAGAGGTATTTTAGTGAGTCTCTGGGTACTGCTGTGCTGAATGGAGCTCAGGGTTAGGAAAACATCAGGGAGCCTCTTGCGTGGTGTAATATCCAGGACACGAATTCTTCATATCAGCAGCACAGAATACGAAGAACAAATCTTTCTGCCTAGAATCTCACAGGGGAAGGAAAGAAGGAAGGAGGAATAAGAGCCAGATAATATCTGTAAGTATTTTCAAGGAGCATTTAGAAGGGCCACTGCTGTGAGGGATATATCCGAGATAAACATTTCATTTCAGGGCAAATCACCTTTCACAATGGACAAAAATATTAGGAAGTCTGAAATGGATGGTAATGGTGCTTCTCAGTTGAATTTCTGCTGTACTCTGTATTTCTTATCACTTGTATATATTAATAAAAATACACTCGGGGCTGGTAACTGCAAAGCATTTAAGTATGATAAATGCTCTGTCTGGTATCTAATAAGGATCATCTCCAGCAAATAATATCACAATATTAAAATATATAACGCCATTGTAAAGCCTGCATTTAGAATCCTATATGGCACAATAATAGTATGTCTTAATAGTGGCAGGTACATGATCAGAAATTCCAAAGAAATGCCTGATGAGAACCATTATTCTTAAGCTTTTCTATTGAGTGGCTCCGTCTGGAAACCATAACAGCAGTGTGCCAGATCAAAAAGGTGGGGTTGGCATCTTCTTTTAAGTGTGGGATGCTTGTTTGAACCCAGGTGAATGGTTTGGGCATCTAAATTGCTCTGTTGGATGGAAAACTGAAGAAGTTCCTCACTACCCATCTCATTCCAGCAGGATGGTGAGATGAAGGGTTTGTAAAAGTACTAACAGCAAGACCTGGAGGAAGGACTGAAGTAAGTAATGTCATTTCAGCATAAAACCTGAAGGTGTTATATACACACTCAACTTTAAAGCTATTGAAAGTAGCTATTCAGCTGCTGTGGTTCAAACCAGCCAACTCACAACCTGTGCTGCTTTACTGAGGCCATACGGAATTCCTGTGAGAAATATCTGCCTTCACCTGCTTGGGAACGAGCTTTACATGGAACCATTCTGGAAAACTTAAGCTGAATGGACATATTTATATGCAGACGTATTTTTAGGACTGAGCCAGGAAAAGAGATGATTTAATTTTTTTTTCAAGTATGTGCTTGTTGGCCTTTTCTAGAAAGATGTCCTTGTTCTTTTGGAGCAGAGATTTGGAGCTTGGGCCCCTCTTAGTGCTGTCCACTAAAACTTGACCTTAATTCAGGATGGAGGAAAGAACTGTTCAAGTGTCCAACAGCCATGGCAAAGGCAGGCCATTGGGAAAAAAGGAGGAATTTGTCTGATGAATGACAGGATTCCAGATTTGTGGGGGTGTTTGGAGAGTTTTGGGGGTTCCTATCTATCTTGAGACCTTTTGGGTATTACCAATATTACTGCAACTTCTGTGAAGTACCTGAGCTTGGGGTTCATGTAGTTCCACTCACTGGGAAGCTCATGTAGCACTTCTGCTTGAAATGTCTTGGATGGGACAGTCTGGTGCTCATTTTTGACTTTGATCTCTGTGTATCTCTGTGTTATCACCTTTCTCACTCAGAGTATTGTTATAAAGATAAATTATTTGGAAAACAGCAAAGTCTTACTTGATGAGGTTCATTTCCAAAGCAAGTTTGGTATAGAGGAACAAATACAAAGAGGTAATAAGGAGAAATATAGAACAATTGCTTATCAAAAGATAGTTATTATACTGGGAACCAAATTAGAAAAGTGGAAGTAAAAATAATACATACTGAAGAAAATAATTAAGAACTTCAACATACATGGAAGAGAACAGAGGTTAAGTTTTACTGTCAACTTTGAAAATAATTCTTAGTGAAAATTCTAACGACAAACCTCATGCTGAAGGGACTCTGTAATCCTAACTGTTATTTTGATATTTAGAGGAGAATATACATACATACACACACACACACATA
>VZRE01001879.1:0-29803 GCA_013396775.1 Cephalopterus ornatus
GGAAGGGAAGGGAAGGGAAGGGAAAAGAGGTAAGATAAAAAAAGAAATGGGATGAAAAGTTAAAGCAAGAAGATAGCCAAGTTATACCTGCACTTCCAAAAAAATATTCATCTATATTATCTAAAAAGCATGACTTGTCTTTTTTGATGTGGCAGTCACTGCAATTATCAGGGAATGTAAGACTTCCAGTCTGGATTGTTACCAGATACAGCACTATATGGTAATGCAATTAGGACAGCTAGAGCTAATTATTTCAGGATGTGCTATTTCAGCATCCCTCGGCTTTGAAAGGCCCTTTGCAAAGAGAAAAGCATGGTCTTTAAATACTCTGGCTACTGCTTCATTTTCAAGTGTGATTCAAAACACAAGTTTAGCAGATATATTAGAGATGGTTTGAAGCCGTTCCTTCTGACAGACCGTCTTTTTCCTAACAGTCCTCTGGAGAGGGGGCACTCTAGCAAGGCAGTTTGTCTCTAGCCTCTCTCTGCCTGCTGATCCATACCTGGAGGTATTTAAAAAACCTGTGGATGTGGTGCTTAGGGACATGGTTTAGAGGTGAACATGGCAGTGTTCATCATCAGGGTTAGACTTGATGAACTTAAAGGTCTTTTCCAGCCTAAATGATTCTAGGATTCATAATGCATGCATATCTCTAGACATCTGTTATTCATAGAAAACCAGGAATATTAAATATCATAGTTGGCTTTTTCCAGCAGTTTTGTTCACACTTGCAGAGTTAGTTCCTGACTTTCTAATCAACAGCCACAGAGCTCTGTCAAGCAAGGAGGCTACTGTGGCTGTAGGATTTGGTGAAAAAGATGAGAGAAGGAGAGAAAAAACCACAAAAATAAATCCCAGACATACAAATGTACCACAACAGGCTGTCAGAAATACTCAACTGCAGCTGCAGTGTGCAGACTGGACAGGTTGACCCCATAAAAGCACTCTTGGTATCTAGAGACAGTAACACACAAAATGTTCAGGGAAAAATGTTTTTTCTGTATTTCAACCAGACCTGGGTAGAGTAATTGTAAATGGCATGTATCAATGGCAGGTGAGATGTGGTTAAGCACCTCTTTCCCTTTCTCCTGTCTGCCATGAGGCCTCCTTAACTCCACACAGTGATATGACTGATTCCCTCAAATGGACAAATGGAGACATTTCACGCTATGCTTCTGCAAGAATTCACACAGCAAGCAGAGAATAGGGAGAAGGGCTGAGGCACTCTTAAGATACTTTGAGCTATTCCAGAATTAGTGGTGGACCTTGTATAAATCAAGAGTGATGGAGACACCTGTATTACAGGTCAGTTCCTTTTTATTGACATTAAAGAGGAAAATAAAGGTCATCTTATACCAATGGAATAGGGAAAATATTATTTTTATATTACCAATTTGTGAAATTGTGCATTTAATCTACATTCAGACTATTTCCAGAACAAAATTTGAAATGAAAATATACATGCTTGATCTTCCTCCTGCATATAACCCTTTTATCAACTCATCAAAAAGTTTAATAGGTCTCTTTACTTCCAGATAACTTAAACAAAAGTAGATGTAAAGGGGAAACAGCAATGAAGTTCAACTCCTTGTAATGGAAGTGCCATCTAGATAAAAAATCATGGCTAAGCCTTCCAAGTTTTCAGAAGTACATAAAAAGGGAAACTTTAAATGTTTGTCCTGATTGTTACAACATCATACAACCCCTACACAACACGGATGAGATAGTCTAAACCAATCTGGCAATATCCCTTTAATGCTGATAAATTCTGCATTAATTATGCAATTAATTCTGGAATTAATTATGCATGAATTCTGCAATAATGCTAATTGCTTAAAGGAAAGATGCCCAGACTTTATGCCTTAAAGATATCTGAGAACATATCCTTAAGGAAAGAACTCAAATAAGTACAACAGAGGAAATCAGCTGATACCAGCAACTGTAAGTGACCTTTTACCCTTTTCCATATATTTGCTGCGCTGTATAACTGAGTTGCTTATTTATCACTCTGAGTTGCTTATTATTACAGGCAAAATGTATACTATTTTTAACCACTTGCTGCATATTTATGCTTGCTATCTTTGCCAGGTTTTTGCCAACAAAGAGAGCAGTCTGTCTTTCTACGCAAGTTGAAAGAACAGTTGAAAGACTGCATTTATAACCTTCCAGATTTAAAAATAGTTAACCCCAGAGTTCCACAGTATCTTTTATCTGAAACCTTTAAATAACATTCTGTAAGCCACTAATTTATGAATTAACTGATCTGTAACACATGAAGGACTGGAGATGTTTAAAAATAAACCTGTCCTCTGCATGAATGGAATAGTCTCTATTTCTCCTCATTAGAATATTGCTGCAAATGTTTCCTCCTATAGAGAGCACAGTAACAGCTCAACAGGGGATGGTAGCAGTAGGACAGTTCAAGGCAAAAGGAGCACAACTTCTAGCTAAAGCTGTCTGAAAAATTTAGGTGGGCAGAAAGTAACTATCGAATTGGAAATTGTTCAAGACCAGGGAATTATAGTTAATCTCCATGAAGATTAACAAGGAATCTTTCCTGTGCTCACACACCTGAGACTAAGATCACCATTCACAGCTTGCTATGCTTTGGTGAAAAAAAGGGCACACTGGCATCTGATAGGACAAGTGGAAATAGTCTCAAGTTGCACCAGGGCAGGTTTAGATTGGATATTAGAAAAAATTTCTTCACTGAAAGGGTTATCAAACACTGGAACAGATTGCCCATGGAAGTGGTAGAATCACTGACCCCAGAAGTGTTCAAAAAATGTGCAGATGTGGCACTTGGAGACATGATTTAGCAGTGGACCCAGCAGTGTTAGGTTAACAGTTGGACTTGATGATCTTAGAGGTCTTTTCCAACCTTGATGATTCTCTGATTCTGATTCACAGCCAACTCTTTTTCTTGCAATAGATGCCCCATGGAGAACATTTCTCTTTCAAAAAGATACCCACTCTAGCACTCCTGAGGATCCTTCAGACTTGCATTATAAACAGTATTACAGTAGACCAGAGCAGAAGTGAACATGGAAAACATAAAATCACTCTTCCAATGCTGACAGATAGTTTATGATGAATCAAAGAACTCATGTAACTTTTAACCTCTACTGAATCTTTGATAAAAATAAAATAACATTAATAGTAATTATGAAAAACTGGCTCTGGAACAGTGTTCCATGTACAGCTGCTCATCAGAAAAGGGAGCCAAATGAATGCCACTGTATGTTAGGAACATGATTCCTAGTAAACAAAAGACGATATAAAGAGGCAAGTGTTCAAGAAGTGTTTGGACAATGCTCTTAAACACATATTTTATTGTTAAGCTTGCCCTATGTGGAGTAAACATTCGGAATCAATGATCCTTGTGAGTCCCTTCCAACTCAGGATACTCTGTGACTTTACAGTCCCAGGAATGTCTTCACTAGTGAGAAACACTAGTTCACAAGCAGCAACTGTCGTACACTTCTGATACCTTCAAATTTAGTTTCATTCATATATGAATGTGTTATTGAAATGTGAAATTTTAAAACAGTTGGCAAAAAATCTAACACCGAACAACTTAGACAACCAACCAGAATGCTTCATAAGGTCCTAATAATTTTATGGCCCTATAAAAATATTTGAATTATTTACATTCCTTCAAATGAAGCGTAATACCATTAAATACCTTCTCAATACCCTCTAGTGGAATTCTAGCATCTTCCTTGCCTATCTATTAGATTTAACGTCAGTGTGAGCGATTTGCATTGAAGATTGAACAAGTGATACAATTTATGATTTTCATTCATTGCCCGATATAAAATACATGCTAATGTGATAATCAAACTACTAAATAAACCAAAAATCATTGTACACTAATGTGCTATCAATGAGGCAAATAACATAGATGCTTCTTTTACTGACAAGTGCTCGTATCCTTTTCTAAAAACAAGTTGACAGATTTTGTCTTACAAGTTCTTTAGAGCAGAGACTATGTGAGTACACATGTGATGTGATTTCATTTTGGAAAGGAACTTTGTTCAGGTAGAATTCTAAATCTAAAAATAACTGTCAAATAACAGCTCAGTAGCAGCATGTATGTACAAAGGCAAGAAGTCTAAATCATTTCAGAGCTCACAGGCTGTAACAGGTAACACACAGTGGGCTAGAGGGCAGCAGAATATTACAATATGTCTATCACATGCAGTAGAGATGCTTATATTATGAAAATTTTTACTTTTACTGGAAAAAACAATATGGAGACAAGTAGGAATGGGTTTTCATTGCTATCCTTATGATGATGATGATGATTACCAAACTTAAATAAAAAAACCCCTTCAATGTTCATTTGCTTTCCTACCCTGATACAGAAAAAACAAAAGTAGAAAATTCAAAGAAACACTGTCAGTACTAATTCTCTCTTTTAGAGTGTAGCTATGACTTGGGAAAGCTAAATTTCCCTGTACTTTTGGCCTTTTGACGTTAAACTGTCTCTAAAGAGATAGAAACTACATTTTTAAAAGGAATTTAACTGATGTCAGGTTTTTCCCTTAGAGTCACAGGGACAGAAACCTCCACTTATTCGCATAAGATTCTTCTCAGTGTCCCACCAATATGTTCTAACAGTGGTCAGAAATATCAAGGCAATTCTGCATCTGCCAAAATCTCAGTCTGTGTATCAGGATTGTCAGGAAGTCAATGAATGCCAGTTTAAGCAAGTATTTTCACATGCATGTCTGAGACAGACTAGATTAAGATGTTGTTGTTTTATTTCAGGGAGAAGGTCACTTGTCCTGTGGCAGCTATTTTTTTGGTGATTGTTACAGCTGTTGAATTATTGAACAGTTCATATCTAGCTGAATTGGTGGCACTGAAAAGCTAGATTTGGAAGTTTTAAACATTTAAATTTTTTATTCTTACTTTTTAAAAACAAATATTGTTTTTTCTGAAACTGAAATTTAGCATGCATTGATAAGCTGATTAATGTCTCATTATCACATGAACAGAAATCAATATATTTACATTATATCTGAGAGCTCCAGTCTCCCACAAATAGCATACATCTCTTCTGTATGGTGACTTGCAGTAGTGCAGAGTCATGGAGTACAACTGCTGTATCTGCCCACTTGAATTCCATCTGGTTTGCTGCCCAGGATAATTTTCTTCTGTGTTCCGAATGCCTGATGGTTTAGAAAGTCAGGAGATGCTCCAGACACGAGGAAGTTAGCTGCACTGTAACTTGTGCTTGTAGCACATAGACACTTTTCAGACTGCTGTTTTTGCTATTGCTGATGCTCCTGAAATCACTTTCATTACTCCTTGATGCAGCAGTCATTGCAGATGGCTGCAGTCAGAAGTGATACCATTTTTGGTGGCTGCAAAAACATCATGGTACTTTGAACTACCCTCAAGCTCACCTTTGAGACAGAGTCTTCAACATATTTCTGGAAAAGTTTACACACTCTCTGCTAGGCGTAGCATGTGGACAGACTTCAGCATTCAGGCCTATCACTTTTCAAACTCTACCATCCTTTATAATGTTCACTTGAATGGGGTGTACCCTTGCTTTATGCATTTGTCAGTGCAGGGATAGCCAATGTGTATCTTGTTTAGTAGTGAGAAGCATAGTCTGTTCTCACAGGTTTAAAACTATATCTCACAAACAAATTTTTGCACTTTCTACACCAGAGCTCTCTGTAAAGACAACATACAGTATATGCCAGAACTGTAGTCTTTCCAGAAGTACTTCCTGAGTTATCACATGGTGGGAAAACATTTGAACTCCTTATTTCATGCCCTAAAACAAAACAAGGACGACACTGTCACAGTTAAATAACAGAAGCAGCCAGGAAAAAGATCTTCAGATTCTTTCATAAATTTTACGTCTGGGCTGAGAAGTTCTATCATCCTGTAAGGCAATTGTTTTGAACAGTTAATGAGCCAGTAAGTGGGAGGACTTAACTTTTAGTCATAAATATGTGCTGGAAAACCTCTAACTGACACCAATGGGAGCTACACAGACAAGGACAGGGAATGCACAACTACTGAAGTAAAGAAATCGTCTCATTCACAAACTAACTTGGATCCTTACTTAGAATATCATAAAACTTACTTGGAGGATCCAAATCCTAACACAGATGGATTTCAGTAGAGACAGTGGAACTTGGGTTTAGGGGTAGGGAGAAAAGCCTCTTTCATAAAAGCTAACAAAAAAACTTGCTCAGAAACTAACTAAACAGCAGGCAAGCCTATAGGAAGTCTGTGTTGTAATGAGCATCTTCCCTGCACATGAATATATGTTTGAACTTTGTGCAAATTTTCAGTCTAGGTGTTGTCGAGAACTGTTGCAAAAGTCACAGTGTCAAAGTCTAAGCCAGAACTCAGTGGCTTCTATGATGTAGCTGGTACCAAAGCATCTTATAAGTAGTTATTATACCTTATATAGCCATCCTTACCATTCTAGCATTTTGATGAAACACCTTTGTAGTCTTCAGAGTGACTGCTCAAATCAGCAAATGTCTCAAAACATACTTATGTTTAGCCAGTTGTTCTGGACATTAACTGCTTGTTAAATTTCTTTGAGAAAATAGAGTGCACAAATTATCTGATTACTATTCCTGGGTGTTATTGGTATGATGGATTTTTCAATTTTCTATCAAAAACATAGCAAGCCAAAAAGAGGGATCAGAACATCTTGAAAATGGCATCTCTTGAACTCTTGCCACTTAAGACAATGACATTTTATAGGTTGGAAGGAGAGGAGTAACAGAACAGAAGCTAATGCACAACTTTTTTCATTAAGTGAGCCAATATACAGGAAACACGGATTCAGCATAGTTGTACTGAAACTTTAAAATACTTTTATTCATTGTTTTTAGTATCTACCAAACACAAAGGAGACAAAGAGCAGCAATTTTATACTTTTCACTTTGATTTACTTAAGAAGTGTAGAGACCTAGATGAAAAAAGCAAAGAGCTAGTGTAGGCTTTTGGAAAATGAAGAAAAATGTTCAGTATATCCCAATCTTTCAAGAGGCCAGTAAAGCATATGGGTATAGCATGTACACTCCTAAAGAGATGTGCAAGACTTTTAAAGGGTGAGGGGATGCAGCTATCCCATAACTATCAGTGAACAGGGAGGTAGAGAAGTGTATTACCTATATGAGAGAACAAGTAATGCATAGGGACAGCCAAGCAGTCTAGGCCCATTTCAGGAGCGTGACAGAAAAAAGTACACAAAAGTATAGCTCCCTACATGATGGGATACTGCATGGGAACTGTTGACTGCAGTACTGGCACTTAAAGCTCCACGTTTTTATCAGCATAGAGTGTGGGATGGTAGGATCAAAGCAGTATTGACAGATTCAAATCCACTAAGATGGTTTTGCAAGAAGGAAAAAACTTCCAGTTTTGAAACTGCCTTCTCATGTAATCCTTTTTTGTTTTTGTTTTTTTTTTTTCTTCTTCTTGTTTGTTGTTTTTTGTTAGTTAGGTAGTAATTTACTTGAAATAATCCTGAGTATAAGCATTTCTTACTCCTACTGGAATTAAACTAAAGAACTATTTGAAGAGTACACATGATGCTGAGTTTGCAGCCCTCGGAGGTAGGGATTTTGCGCCCTTCTCATCCATCTGAAATAGATTTGCAATTTATTTCTTTATGTTTGTTTTCAGTGGTTATAAAACTTGGGCTTTTTATTTGCCTTACTGTATGATACCACAAAACAGTCTTGATCATGACAGTCTATATTTACACACCTTATGTTTGCTCAGCACTATAAAGCAACAACATAAAAACAAGCAGCTACAGCATTTAATACAATCTCCAGTTAGTAAAAGTCAATCAGCTTTTTGCCTCATGACATAACTGGTTACCTTCAGAAAGAGCCATCCCAAGTGTGTGGGTGTGATGATTACTGATCCAGTTCCGTATGTGGTACACAGTTAAGACTACAGGAGATGACAATGGAAAAATAGAAGAGAGCACAGAAGTCTTAATGTTGAAAAGCATAACAAACTGGATGGATTTTTTACAGTTACTTTGTCTCACTCCTTTCTGATTCATAATACAAAAGCATTATCCAGACAAATAAGTAATCTCAAAAAATGCATGTAATACAGTATCATAATCGAAAGGATGATGGGAAACCTCTCTCTCCTTCTCTGTTTACTGGAAATGCCAATACATGACTAGTAATGCAATCTGATTTAATGTTAATAACATAGAGAAGATAATATACTTAGTTTTGTTGTCTTCTACACTGTATGATATAGTAAGATGTTTTAAAAACGTGTGTATATAATCCTCCACCCAGAACCTTCCAGTAAACAAAAAGCTTTCCTATAAAACATTTTTGCAATGAAATATCCGTTGTTTGGAAAGTTAAAAAATGAACTAATTAAAACTTCTTTTAATTGTCATCCTCAGAACATGTCAATTCTATTTAATAAACTATTGTTGCCCTCTAGTGTTCAAATACAGCTTGTAAAGGCCCCTCTAGAAAGATCCAAACTGGTCACCTAACAATTCCCCATTTGTTCTTCATCTGACACAACCAGTGCATGGCAAAAAAAAAAAAAAAAGGAAAAAAAAAAGGTTAAGTGTTTCAGTACATCTTGCCTAATACCTTATTGTCTTTGCTCAAGCATAAAAAAAGGTTTTTCATGTAAAGTTGTTTTAGTGAAATATTGTGAAAGGCCACTCACTCACCAAATTAGTCATGGTACTTGTGCACCTTTCTGTCTTACTTCTGCCATTCATTGTGCTTGACATGCATTGCTGTTTGGTTTGAAAGGCAATGTTTCTAATTACGTTAGTCAAACTGTAGATTCATAGAGTGGTTTGGGCTGCAAGGGACCTTAAAGGTCATCTTGTTCAAATCCCCCTGCCATGGACTGGGACACCTTCCATCAGACCAGGTTGCTCAGTCCCATCCAACCTGGCCTTGAACCCTTCCAGGGCTGGGGGAACCACAGCTTCTCTGGGTAATCTTCTCCAGTGCCTCACTACACCTAAGAAGAATTTCTTCCTAATATCAAATTTAAACCTACCCTCTGTCATTTTAAAGGCATTCCCCCTTGTTCTAACACTATATGCCCTTGTAACATGCCCAGTGTTCTGAACAACCCTGAGATATATCTGCTTGTCTTCTCCTGAACATTTTGCTACTGTACTGTAACCTTATCAATTAATATCAACCATCTTTCCCTCCAACAAATTACAGCAGAAACGCATAGTGAGGATTCAGGGGTTGTTCTCAGCACCTCTCCTGCAATAAGCTGCTGTGAGCTCACCTGCAACGTAGAAAGCTTCTCACAAAGTTTTAGTTCTTATGAGAGTAAATTATGGTCAACCTAAGATCTGTGTCTGCATTTTTACTGCTAGGCCTAGTACTTATCAGCCTGTGAACTCATTTCCTAGAAGTGTTTTTCCCTCTTATGTTCCTTGACCAGGAACCTCTGAAAATGTCTATTAAAAAAAACAACTGAGGTTAAACAAAGTGCAGTGAACAAACAAGCTGATGAATTTGAGATACTTTTCTTCTGTAATTTTGGAGGTTATCCATAATGTTTTTCATTTACAGAACAGCTGGGTTCGTATCTATAAAGCAATGTGCAACCCCCTATAGTAAGAATTCAACTTCTTGATATTTCTTTTATCTCTGAATAATGGAATTTTCAGAGAATTTTCTTAGAGCTTTCAGAAAACGTGCCTTGAGGCCATTTTTGGATCACGCCTGCTTCCCACCACACTAAGCTTGACAGATCTAACAATCTCTTGGATGTGAGTCACATTTCATATTTTGTAATAGAATTGTTTCCTTGCATTCAGGAGGCACCCTTCCTTCTCTGCTGTGACGTTTATTGTTGATTATGCTGCCTGACATGGATACTTTGAAATCTAGTCTTTCATTCTAAAAACGGGTTTAGACTGAGTGCACGCAAAGGGAAATTAAAATAACATGAACTGGAAGCTGTGACGCAAGCAGCGGATGCTCACACGTCCTCTCACTGTTGCAGTCAGGGAAACATAGATAATCATAGAATTGTTTAGGTTGGGAAAAAACTTGACGATCATCAAGACCAACCATTAATAAGCAGCTACACCTACTACCAGTCATATGAAGAGGACCCTAGAAGCGAAGAGGCTGTGCTTTGAGACCCAGCAAGAGCTCTGTGTGTTCAGGAGGGAAAGCAAGTCCAGCTCTGACACGCACAGTTCTTTCAAGAGCCACTAGCGAGGGAAGTAGGTGAATGCGAAAAGCATGAAGATAATGCAGCCTTGTTCATCTGTTCCTGCTGACTGCAGGAAACTTCTTTGAGATGTGCACCCTCCAACAACATAGCCACCATTTTTCTTTAAAACTTTTTTACCTCTTGTTAGATGTTCAGCAAAGGGAGCCCACACCTTTCTATCTGTCTTCGGCCAATAATACAGCTGTTGTCTTTGCTAAGCCCACTCACGGGTTTCTCTGCCTTCTTGAGATGTTGAGTCTCAGTGGTTAGGGATTTAGGTGTATTAGAACAAATTCTGTTGTGCATACGCCAAGTCACTTGGTGATGCAGTTCGTCACAAAAGACCTTGACTGTAGGTGGCTTTACTTTCAGAAGATAACTTCCTCTCTGATACATACTGCACAAATCCAATGAGCTATAGGGTGGCAAGCTTGGAAAGGGCAAATTCCACTCTTGGAAAAGGCCAATTCAGATTTGCAGTATGTGGTTTTAAGGACAGCTTGTGATGTATGCAGAAAAAGACATTTGTATATTACTATAAACTATATGTAGATAATGAAAATTAAGCTATGTTATATGTAATATAATTTTTACTGTTTGTACCTAAAACCATTTGGATGCAAAGCTCTATTACTATGTATTCCTTTAAAGATACAAATAGAGTAAATAGGATTGTCAGGCAATCATGTAACACTATGGCATTCGGTCCAAATAGCACTGAAAATGCCCACGTGCTGCACAGGTACTCAATTTATTAGGCATACTTCTATGTCACTAATCTTGTCACAGTACAAATTAAGCTCATGAAATGCTTTTTCTCCTTAAATATAAGACCTTCTTAGCTTACCTTGGATTTGAGTGTTTACTTTAAGGATTTAGTATAAATCAAAAATGATAGACATTCAGCATAGAAAGAGCATTTCTTTTCCCCACCAAACCCATATCCTGCCTTCTGCTTTCCCACTAGAGGAGAAAAAAGGAATCCATCCTCTTCTGAGATTTCAGTATCTACTGTTCCATTTCAGAGTTGCTCTCTCAAAAGTGAAATGCTCCTCAAAATTTTATTCCCTCTCCCCATCAGACATCAGCATACATTCCATTGATCAAGTAATCCAGCCTGGTATAATGCCTCTTCTGAAGAGATTCATGTATTTTCTTCCCCGTCAGTGCAATAACTAGCAACAAGAATATCACCCCAAAAAGCAAAGCTGCTACAAGGCTGCTTTTCTCCCCTAGCTGAACAACACCTTTCCCTCTCAGAACACCCTCTGACAGGTAGCTTTCTGAGTTAGATGGGCCTAAACCCTGAAGGTCATTTTGGGAAGGTGTGGGGGAATCACTTGTAAAGACAATGAAACCTGAAAAAGAGGGGAGGGTTACATTGCTGGTGTCATTGGAAGAGACAGCTGTTGGCTCAGGAGACATGGCTGGAGTCCTTAGCCCTGATGGAGCAGTAGCAGATCTGGAATTTGTGGTCATGCGCTTGGTTGTAGAAGTTGTGGGACTGGAAAGAGGAATATGAGTAACAGCGATGCTGGTGACAGGGACGCCTGGTTTAGTTCCAGTGGCTGTGGTAGGCGGAGAGGTAGCTGTGGTGGTGGTGATTGTAGGTTTAGCAACATGAGGATGCAGAAAGGTTGTATGAAATTCCAATTGGGCGGTACTTGTAGGCAGAGGAGTAAGAGTAGTGCTGCTGGTTTCAAGAGCACTAGACTGAGTGGTAGGGAATGAAGTAGTGGGGTTTCCAATTTGAATAGCAGAAAACATGTGTGGTGGCAGATTAATTACTTTCTGCCTTGGGATGGAATCTAAGCTCTCAGACTGTTTTACCTTTTGAGATTCAGCAAAATCTGTATGAAATTCAATGTTGTCTAAATGCTTGCCTATGTGGTTCACGAGTTCAGATGCCCGATGAAATACAGATTGTTGCAAAGTGGCAGTATGATTCTGATGGCTATTCTGACTGTGAGAAAAAAAGGTTCCTGCATCCGAAGACAAAGAATACTCATTTGAAGAAAAGTTCTCAGTTTTGATGGATTTATCCTCTGGGGCATGGGTGTCTGGAAACAGAAATACCAGTATTTAATTATTAAATCTATTTTTGACTAACATAGGCTTACTCAATTTGTATTTCTTAGAAAGAGAGATATAAGGGAGCTCCAGGAGGTAATGACTAATGAAACTGAAGCATCATGAACTTCTTTTCTTTAAAATACACACAGTGACATTTAATTTCTATGTCATAATATCTGTCACCCTTAAGCCTTGTCACATCAGACCATGACTGCAACTTCTTACAGAATTTTCCTCTGCAGAGTGATCATCCCAATGTGATTAGTTTATACTTACATTGCAGGCATGTAAGCACTTATTTAGAGGTGAAAAGCAGAGTGAATAGGCGCACTGCCTTCAAACCATACTCGGCCTCTGTGAGTTAAGAAGTGGTATGATCAGTGTCACTTTTATCAATTTTATTTGTCAGATGTACGTTTCCACCTAGTTAATATGATTAGATATAGCTAGCCCTTTCTCGTAATGTCCAAGCACCCTGTGCCTGACACAATTCAATTCACATTCAAAAACTGTTTTATGATACAAGGTGGCAATAATATCTCCATTTTATAGGCCATTTTATACACATATTGATTTGTAGGAATGACCTGAGTTCCTACTGCTGTGCTTGAAGACACTGCTCCAAGAGTATCTGAGGTACTGCCAGAGAAGACCTCCATAAGAAGCAGACTACATTTTATAAATTTCTCCAGAAGCTGATGTGTATTCCTTGCAAAACAGGTGGCTGATGTCATTTAATAGAATTTGGAAGAAGAACAACAGTGTTATGTGACAGAAATACCATAAAAATTATAATCCTAGCAGCTACCTGATTTTATACAGTATTACAGAAAGTATTTGGGTGAGCACAAGCTCTTGGAAAGACTGGCTAATTGTTCATTCAGATTTTATATATATATATATAAACTTTATAATTATATTTATAATATAAAAATACAATATATATTTATAATAATTCAGCTGCTGCACAGAACATTTAAAAGAGAACATGCTCTCAAATAGTTCTGACTCTCACTCATCTGTTTTTATCACAGAAACAAAGAGGTTTGTTAACTGCAGTGGAATTGAAATAAATTTTTTAAAAGCCCATTACATTTTCATTGTCACTTTTTTCTCAAGTAGGATCTCTTATCTAGAGGGATGGTTATATTTCAGTTTTACTATACATGCAAAGAAGCCTACTTTGCTGCTGTTTTAATATATCTTTCCAAGCCCTAAGACTCCAAAAAAAAAATGAAGTGCAAAAAAAGCCAACTCCAAAACAACAAACCAAAAAGCTATCAATGCTAAAGAGTACAGCAAATACTTCATTTGAATCATAGGCACAATTTTATCTTAATCTTCCATCAAATATTGATTTTATAGCATTTTTTGTCTCCATTTTAAACTACAAGCTCCCAGATGCAGTAGCCCAAAACTGTCACACGCAAGGTACAGCTGGGGTACTAGGATAGATGTTTGTTGGTAAGAAAGAACAAGGGCACTATATGAATCAAACTTTAAAAGGAGATGAAGAAAATAAAATGGTCTTTCTGATATCTCAAATCCAATATGCTTCATTAGAAACTATACTCTTAAAAAACAAACCAAACACCTCCTGAGCATGTTTTGCTTCACAAGCCATAGGTTGTTTCCATTCATTAGCAGCCACGAGGATAGTTAAAAAAAAGAAAAAGATAAATGTTATTACTAATGTAGCATCATTATTTTAAGTTGCTTTATTACCAATAAATTATCTTTCCCCCTTTTATTCTGGTTTTCAGTGTAACCACATATATATCCTCACATGAAAGAACAAAGTTTGAAATGTTTGTCGGTACTGACAGTGATCAGGTGCTACCTTTGCAAACTTATTGGGAACATTAGGTAAAGAAGCTAGCATAATCTTTCCATAATTCAGTGTTCACAGAAGCTAAAAACTTCAAAATAAAAGAGAGGTAGTACATGCAATCGAGTTGTCCACTCAGTATTGTACTATACACAGAATGAAAGCACAAGCACAATTACATTTCTTGTTTCTTTGTTTGAAATCGTAACGTTCTTCTATGGGAGAAAGAGCCGGAGGAAAAAGTAGTTATAATAATAATTTTACAGGCATGCAATTCATTTGTTGCACATTGCTTTTGCACAATTCCTGTGTGATTGTGCTTGCACAAAAACACTTGGTAACATTATATGAGTAATCTTTCTATATATCAAACTGTTGCTCCTTGCAAACAGTTCCTCTCGGAAAAGTTCTCTTTTTCAGTCTCCAGAAATATGAAATTTTTGGTCTCTCAAGCAGCCACACTGAAACAACCTTGTAAACTCTTGGCAGGACAGACTAATTATCAGTTTCTTATCTGACCTGTTCAAACAGGTCTGGTGCAAGCCAATGTCAATCGACAGGTATGCCTCGCCATTAAAAATCCCACAGCCTATGACAGAGACCAAGAAATTTCTGAGTGTGCAGCCCATATACCATAAAGCTTTGAGTTTAGAAAGTTTGCTTCTTCACTTCAGTTTCCCTTACTGAAAACAGAAAATAATGATTACCATTGCCAATGATTTATCAGTGTAGCATGAGCCCTTTAAAAAGGGCATGGCACTTCCATTGCTTTCAGTGATACTCTTCATCGTTACATCCAGGGAATCTTCCTTCTTGAATATATCAAGAAAAATATCAAAGCAGCTTCTTTTTGTTTTAAGCAAGGGCAAGCAATGAGGAGTTCTCAATCTAATGTGAAGAATTTTATAAGGGTCATGATGTTATTCCAAGCAGGAATCTAGGCCCACAAAGAAGCTCACCACATACCTGCCCGTCCATTTTCCACAAAGCAAAGGAGCAACGTTCTCAATTTATAGGGCTTGGCTTAGAACATTTTACTAAAAACACACAAAAAAATTTTCTGACCACTACTGAAAGTTCACAGGTGGAAAAGTCCTCTCGTGTGGGGGATATTATTAAATTATTATTATTAAATAAACTCACTATTATTTACCTGTAGTTATCTTGTAGCTCACAAGTCCTGTTGCAGGTTTCATCAGACAAGCGTCTGTAGTAGGGCAGTAAAACAGGTAGCAGTTTGGATGTGCTCTTGTTCTTCTAGCATAAAAAATCACCAAATTACACTTCTTGTCTCCTGCAAAACATAATAAATGTATGTTTCAGAAATAAGAACTTTAATACCACTATGATAATAAGCTCTATTTTGTTAATTTTTCTTCATGTGAGTAAGAGAAAAACTACTAACTCATAACAAGACTAAAGGAAAAACAGTCAAGGACTACAAAAGAATGGCCTGCAGCCAAAATACGAAAGGTCACACCTTCCTCTTCCTGTACAAATAAAGTTGAGGAAATGATGAGTCTAATCCCTTATCCTCCCCTTACCTGTACCACAACGGCACCACTTTATATAACAATTTCTTGCTTACAAATCCTGATAAAACTGAAAATCTCCTTGATAAACTCATGAGGAAAAAAATTATTTATACATTTTTCCCTATCACATCCCAGGAATTGCTTGTCTTGTTGTTGCTTGGGAGGGTCATCTTCACCCCTGTCGTTTCTACTTGCTGCTTTGCCTGCTACTGCTCTAAGAGCTTGATGAAAACCAGCCATCACAGAGAAGGTAAGCATTCTCATTTTTGGCTAAAATTAAACACAAAAATGTCAGTGCAAAATATCTGTCACTTTGTAGCGCACCTACTAAATACAGCCTAGGCATCTTAGGCTTTGGGGATCTGAGAGTTTTTAACACTTAAAATTACCACAGTTTCTATGAGGCAACTATTTTCCTGAACACCCCGAGGGTCTTGCGTTAAGATCCAACATCACACTTGGCAAAAGAGGGTAGCAGCCGCAAGCGGGTACTATCGGAACCTGAATGAAAGGATAAACTGACGTTCCTATGCTGAATACGGAGCTGAACACCACGCGAGCTCAAACCCCAGAAGTAATTTCCCAGGCTTTGGTAGGCACTGGCGGAGAAGGCGGCCCAGGTTACCTGCAAGCCTGTCCCCCGAGCAGCAGGCGCGGACACAAGCCCCCGCGCTGGGGACGCGAAGTGGCTCCGCGCCCCGGACGCCTCGGGGCAGAGACAAGTCTATATCGATGATGGAATTCTCCATTTTCTCCGCGGAACACTCCTGACTCAGGGACGGCCCGGCCATCACGCAGGTGATCACCAGCAGGCGAACCGACCACCGGCGGCCACCTGGGGACATGGTGACCCGGGTCGGGGCTCCGCGTGGCCCGAGGCGCACCGGACGGGTTTCTTGGCCAGCTGCGCGAAGCTGTGGCAGCCGGGGAAGCCGCGCCGAGGTGCCTCCTCTACTCCCCGGGCGGGGAGGTGTTTCTGGGGGCTCCTTCGGGCTGTCCCCCTGCCACCCGGTGGCGGGAAGGCAGCAGCGCGTCCTGCCTGGCTCGGGAGGGCGACTCAGGGAAACCACGGGTGCCCCGGCACGTCCGGGAGGAGGGACCGCGGGAGGCGGGCCCGGGCCGCTTGCCTGCCCTCCTCCTCCCCCCCTCCTCCTGCCCCCTTCCTGCCCTTCTCCTGCCTTCCTTTTTGCCTACCTACCTGCCTGCCTACCTGCCTGTCTGCCAGGTGCCTTCCTGCCTGCTTGCCTACCTACCTACACGCCTGCCTACCTACCTACCTGCCTATCTGCCTTCCTACCTGCCTTCCTGCCTGCTGCCTACCTACCTGCCTGCCTACCTGCCTGTCCTTCTCCTGCCCGGCTGCCCTTCTGCCGGCGGGCAGGGCTGCAGGGGTGTTCCCGCTCCTCCAGCTGTTTGCCAGCGCCAAGCATCAGACACAAAGGCAAAACCACACGGTGAAATTCTTGGTTGGTCAGGCTATTGTGGTTTTGCCCACAGCCAGATCTGCTTTTGGAGGCTGTAATGAAAGTGATTAATATGCATATTCTGGACTAAACAGACATGGACGTATTTCCATGTCTGTGTAAGAGACTCCTTGCTACCTGAGTAATCTTATTCAAATCATAGCCAAGCACAGGGTGTTTGTGGAACCGGAGTTGTACACGATAGCCTGTCTACTAGGACCACTGACTCGTGGCTTAGCCCTTCTTTCCTCAGCAGTCTCTGTGAAATTGCTTGCTTAAGCAATGTTTTGGCTTGGAAATTTTTCATTTCCTCTTTTTAATTTTTTTCTTATTATTTTTGGGGTAGTGCTTAGGAGTAAAAGTAGCTCAGAGACAAAGGAGTGCAAAGAATGAAAGGATTATAGGACACATTCCTTCTTTTTCAGGAAAGAGACCTTTCACTTACATTTTCCTGTAATTAAAAGACATTTTCTTTTTAGAGATGATACATTACCTGAAGACATACCAAAGGGCAGGTTATTTTATGTATTGTAATGGTTAGATGCCAAGGGATGGATGTTCTTGATGCCCAGTCAGTCTCCTTTGTTAATTTGGCTGGGTTTTGGCTTTTTTTTTTGGACATGATTGTTCTAAGAGACTGAGCCCACCACCACATTTTGCATCAAATGGCTATTTTGGGGCAATTCTTAATGTTTGGTTGTGATTCTCACATTCTTGCTGGGGTGTTTTTATCTGAAATTTTCAGCTGCAAGTGTTTAAGAAAATGTTTCTTTTTAGCCAGGCATCTCTCTTTTGGTAAACTGGCAACATTGATTGTTTAAAGAAAAAGTTGTAAGTGAACGTGAACACTTAAGGTGTCACCTATTAACTGCACACACAGTGAATGACAACGGGAATGAATACTAAAAGCAAGTCCAGGTATTACTCCTACTATGTGTTAGACAAAGTTGCCGCTGCCACCTGCCCTTGCGTACAGAGTGGTGACGGAAGAAGCCAAGCAGAAAGAAGCCAAAAAAGAAGGCTTAAGGTCTGGCTGGGTTGGTGGAGTGTGATGAAACTTGTTCTTTACCAGGACTGTTGGGATAGTGCTAATGGTGTGAGGGTACTGTAATGATAGTGAATGTGAAAATATGCACAGAGACTACTGTGGTGGGACAGGCACGGATGATTATGGGAATATCAGAAAGGCTGATGTGATCTATCATATGAGCAGGACAGAAGAGATACTGGGGATAACATGACTGCCCCATTCCAGCCACCATGGCTGATTTCTGCTCTTCCTGCCTCTTTTTGGTAGGGCAGGTGCTCAGCCTCCCTGAGGAGACCAGAAGCAAATCAGTCAGGCTGCTGAGGTGCAGGGAAGCCAAGGTCCATCAAAAGCTATGCAGAAACCTTTTCTGCTGGCTAGGAGAGTGCCAGTCTTGCCTAGCAGCTGCTGTGCTCCCTTCACCACTGAGACTGGGAGGAAGGGAGGCTGAGAAAGGAAGAATGCTGGGACCCCCAACTCTGCGTCATGGTGCTAAGTCACTAACGGTGTTTTTTTGCTTCTGTAGAGCACCTCTCTGATTGAAAGCCAGTGGTCATGCTGAAACACTTGGGCACAGATACGATGAACTTCTATTGTAATCTATTCTATTGGGTTACAGAAGTACATAGTACAGCATACAGCCTACAGCTAGCAAAAGGTGATTTTGGATTGGGCGGAGGTTCTCATGAGATAGCAGTATTTTTTTGTGTCAATTTAAATCTTGGTGACAATTAGCAAAGGCAGCCAACAAAAATGGTGCTAGGTTTGGTGCAGAGCTTTTGATGATGTTGGGCTTCACGCACGAGCAGAGAACAGGCTTGTTCAGAAGCTAGCACGCATCACTGCTGGTCCTTTTATAGACAATTCTTCTGTCATAGACAATTGCATGATGTCTTTGCTGATTTGACTGTCAAATATGAAAGCAGGAGGTCTGAAATCTCCAAGTATGTTTCTTTCTTATTTTCACTTGTGTGTTTTTGGTTTGCCTTTTTTTTTTTTTTTTTTTTTTTGTTTTTTTAATTTTTTCCTAAGCCTGAGCTGCCTGTGAACTTTTGACCTGGGCTGCTTTTCTCTCACTCCTGGCACACTTGTATATAAGGCCAGCTGGTGATGGATGTTGCCCAGACTGCTCTGTGCCCAGCTCTCTGGGGTTTGGCAGGTGTCTTAAAAGAGAAGAATTACTATCTGCAATTAAAGAAATCCTAGAATCACAGATTTGTTAGGGTTGGAAGGCACCTCTGAAGATCACCTAGTCCAACCCCCCTGCCAAGGCAGGGTCATTTACGGTAGGTTACCCAGGAACTCATCCAAGTGGGTTTGAATGTCTCCAGACAGAGAGACTCCATGCCTTCTCTGGGCAGCCTGTTCCAGTGGTCTGCAACCCTCAGTGTAAAGAAGTTCTTTGTCGTGTTGAGATGAAACTTCTCGTGTTTTACTTTATGGCCATTACTCCTCGTCCTGTTGCCGGACACCACCAAAGACTCTGGCACCATCCTCTTGGCACCTGCCTTTGAGATATTTATATGCATTAATGAGATCCCCGATCAGTCTTCTCTTCTCTAGCCCAAACAGGCCCAGCTCCTGCAGTCTCTCCTCATAACAGAGATGCTCCAGACCCCTCATCTTTGTGCCCTCTGCTGGGCCCTCTCCGGTAGCTCTACGTCTCTTATACGGAGGAGCCCAGAACGGGACACAGTACTCCAGATGCGGTCTCACTTGGGCCGAGTAGCGGAGTAGGATCACGTCCCTCAACCTCCTGGCCAAGCAGATTAGGGATGCTTTGCACCGCCCCGTCCCGAGAGGCGCATGCCCGTTCGCCGCCGCTCCGGTGAGAGACGTGCACCCTCTCAGTCCCTTCCTTCTGCGGCCCCGAGCGGAGCCCCGCCAGCGGGCGGAGCCGCCGTGACCCGGCGCAGCCGGAACCCCGTGGGTGGGTGGCGGCGGCCGCGGTGTTTGCCCCCGCGCTGCAGGAGGCGCGGAACGAGCAGCCCCCGCCATGGGAGCGGAGCAGAGCGCGGAGGCCGAGAGCCGCCCGGGCGAGCCCAGCGCTGCAGGTCGGTGCCCGGCGCCCGGCAGGGAGGGGAAGAAGAGGGAGAGAGGGAGGGAGGGAGACGGACAGAGACAGGGCGCCGTGAACGGGGCTGCCCCCCGGGAAACGGGGCCGCCTGCGGGCGGTGGCGAGGGGCGGAGGCGGCTGTGGAGCAGGGGACAGCTGCTTCCTTGGGAGGCAGCGGCGGGCGGCGGCCCGGCCCTTCCTGTGACGGCGAGGGGGCACCGCCCGGGCCGGGGGAGGCAGAGCCGGAGAGGTAGGAGCACAGTGGGCACCGGATGTGGAGCTGAGGGAGGAGGCGTCAGGAGGGCGTCAGTGGTGCAGGTGTTTCAGAATTAGCTGTTATCCGATTTGGAAAGAAAGGAGCTTAGAGTCTTCCGGTGATCTCGGTAGTGTGTTTGTACTGTAGAAAGCATACCTGTACAGTGTTAAATAGAGCAACATTCACATAGGGTTGGATTCTGATGGAATCTGCTTATTAATTTGATTGTTCCCTTTCCCTCCCATATTCTTCTAGCATCTCCTTTGCCAGCCAAGCAACGCGCAAAAATGGACGACATTGTCGTGGTAGCCCCAGGAACACAATCCTCACGGAATGTCAGCAATGATCCAGATGTCATAAAGCTGCAGGAAATTCCAACTTTCCAGCCCCTTTTGAAAGGTAGGTGATTGTTCTTCCTCTGTTTTTAAAAGCTGTCTTTTTTTTGTGCCTAGTGGAATGTGTGCTTTCTGTATCCTGAGGTTCCTACTGAAGTTCATATTTCTGTCCCTATTTTTCACTATCTTTCTTGTTTTAAACCTTACTTTCTTTTGTTCTGTCCCAACCTTCTAAACAGTGGATGAACTGGTTTGGGGTCTGCTGGTAATCTCTGTAGTGGAACCATTTACTACGAAGACAGAACAATTCCGAGCATACCAGCTTGTCCTGTACCACTGTTTGATGAGATATGCTATGTTACATTCTGATATATAATGGATCACAGTCTCCAGTTTTGCTCTAGTCTCTTAAAATCAGTTGTGTGTTACTCTCTCAGAGTCATAACTACCTGTGTATGCATTCAGTTGCTTGAAATCAAGATATCTTGTGGGAGTTTCCAACATAGAGCAGATTTTGCTCTTGTTTTTTTGGGGTGGAGTAGATGGACTGAGACTTTTTGTTGTTTCTTTTCCTCACACTGTTTTTTTTGTATATCCCCAGCACTCATTCTGTGTTCTTTCTATTCTGTTCAAAGGAAAGTGAAGATTTCAATCAAAGCTGTTAAGCCTACAGTTTGACAAAAACTGTTTGTGCATTTTGTGGCCTGGCTTCTAGCTATGTATGTTTGAGGAGTCTGCACAGTGTTATTAGTATCTGAAAGTCCTTTAGGAAGGGAGATGTCTGGAGCAGCCTGCACAAATTGATTTGGTAAAAGCAGCCTCCTCTTGGTTTCCTCTCCCTGGTAAAGTGTGGGTCGGCAAATTTGTGTGGATGTACTGTGTAGTGGATACTCAGTGAGCCTGTGTTTTTTCGAAAATGCAAGGCCTGCTGCATGGACATACATGAGCATCAGCACTTGCTCATGCCTTGCAGGTCTGTTATGACAGAGAGGACGGAGCTGGGATGTTTAGCCCTCCCTGCTGCTGGAAGAAATGATGTGGTCTTGTACAGCTGAGGGTTTAGGTCACTGATTCATGCATGGCTGCCGGGAAGTTGTTGGAGCCACTTTGCCCTAAAGGCATCACTAGAGGTAATGTAGCAGCACAACATCACTTTTTGGCCAGAAACTTGTTACCTTATTTTATTTGGTTATGTCTACTACATGAGGACCCTGGAACATGACTAGAAATTGTGGATATTATGATAGCCTATCAGGCAAAGCAATTGGCATTTTGTTGGGTACTGATAGATAGGGTCTAGAAGTCTGCAGCACTGACTGCTGTTTCCAGCAGAAGAGGCAGAAAGTTAGGGAGAGCATTAAACAAAGCAGAGCATGCTTTGCCTGTAAAGCAAATGCTTTGTCCTGCTTTGTATGTAAGGCAGAACCAGGATCATGCCAGTGACAGCTTGAAATGTAAATGCTGGAATGCAGATCCACAAAAGAAATGAGAAGGTTTTAATTAGGAGAGACCGAATTTAGAAGATGCTACAATATCTGGTGCAGAGGTTGTTGTGTATGTGTAAGAGTGCGATGACAAAGAATTTCAGTTCCACCCAGCCTCAAACTGGCGAGCAAACCTGCATTGCACAAGGCCTATGGAAGGAAGTCCTGGGAAGCTGGACTAAGGATCACTTCCAGAGGCAGTGTTCTTGTATGTATGTTTGAGTCACAAGGATACAGGGCTTGGGTGGGAAGTGAGAAAGAAGAGAGCAGCAGCCATGTGGCTGAGATGGAAAAGTTGGAAGGCACTGCCTTAGATGACCAGTCCAGGTCCTTCAACAACTAAACATGCATGTGTTTATCTCGGTGACTGTGTTGCTTTTTCTGGCCTTACTTTGGACCTGAAGCTGTGGATGTATGACAGAAATCTTCCTTTCTGTTTCTGTCACTTGTTCTACTGTTTCCCTAGAGTCTCCTGAGATGTGGTGATATCTGGTGACTGCTCAAGAGTTTTCATGCTGAATCACTTTTGTGAATAGCTTTTTCAGCCTCAAGTAGTTGTTATTACTTGGACAACCAGACTGTGATACTTGTGTTCAGTACAAAAAGCAGTGTGTGCCTGTTGAGTGAGTTGACTCTTGAGAGACTACAGATCTGCCACAGGCCCGACTAAGAAGCTGTTCTGTTTTGGACTAGTCTCTTATCTATATTCTTCACAGGAAAGATTGTTTTTCTGGAAAGGCTGAAGAAGTTTCAAGATTTTAGGAGCTAATTTGAAAAACTTGTGCCTTGTGATCTGCCAGCTTGGGGAGCTGAAGAGGTGAACTTAGATTCCTTTTGGGGCTCATTATTCTATTTAGTTTCTCTTTGTCCAAGTAAAGCCAAGCAGTTTTATTTTGCTTTTAAGTCTCAAAAGAGAACTAATAATTGAATAAATGGACTGGAAAAGCACATGGTCACGTAAACACTTCATGTTCCTGAGAGGCAAAAACACTTATTCCTCCTAGCCATATTGAGTTGAGCTTGTGATCAATGAAGCTGGAAATCTTTAGCACTGTGCACTCTTCACTTGGAAGAATATGCCAGTGTCATATCCATTACATCTTTCATACTAGGTTTTCCTCAACTTCTACAGGAAAAAATTGTACCTTAGAGTTACAGCTATGAGCCCTTGTGAAAAGTCCCGCTCTAGCTTTCTTGTACGCTCCCTTGAAGTACTGGAAGGCTGCTGTAGGGTTGCTCAAAGCAACTTGACCATGAAGACCCCTCATGATGGGTCATCCACACCTTCTTCGGGCTACCTGTTCCAGATGTCTTGCTACCGTCATCATAACAAAATTTTCTTCCATTCTAAACCAACCCTCTTTCAGCCTGAAACCATCTTCCCTTGCCCCTTCATTACAGGCCCTGGTAAAAAGGCTCTCTGTCTTTCTTAACAAGCATTATTTGTTCTATGGAAGCTTTCTTGGGGAAGAAGTTTTTTCCTACTTGTGGCTAGAATTCTGCTTTGACAGGTATTCAGCATGAAGAAGCAAAAGAAACAGGTTACTGTCTCACTGCAAAGTCACTGGGTGAGCAGCAGAAGCTTCTTTACACTGCTGTGCCTCCTCCCATCCTCATAGGATTTTGCAATTAGTTTGCTCTCCAGTCTCGTTTCATGGTTCTTTAGGTCAGCCTGGTGGTATTGCAACCATTCGAGACATCCTGACTTGATGCCTTCACGACGTCCCCTGATTCTAATACAGCTCCTCTGCTGTCCCTCAAGCCAGAATTGAACGAAGGACAACTAACTGTATTAGCTGAAGTAGAAGTTTATTCTTTCTTGTCATCTTCATCTTACACACACACGACAGGGAGAGGGGAGGTGGATAGCAGCCTGAGAACTAGTGAAATCACCAATTCTCACACACATTGTTTACATTTCAGCAACTTATCCTACCTAGCACATGGATTTTACAGGCTACAGGGAGGGCAGCATGGAACTACTTGTTACAAACTTATACAATTTTTGCAAACTTATTATACTACTTAAACTTACTTATACTATCTTATAACAGTCTATTATTATTAAAACTGGATCCACATTTTTCTTATAAGAAAGGTTAACTAAAACAGTCTCTTTTCTTAACTTTAACTAGGTAATAGGGCTTTGCTGCAAGGTGTTCCTCTGCAGAAGTTTAGTAGCTTCTTCTTTCGCTCTCACTGAGCATCCAAGGTCTTTTGCTGCATTCCGGAGTTATCTCTGAGGCCTGTTGCTGGGCAGTTGCCCTCTGCCTCCAAGGCTGAACACCTGCTTGTTCTCCACCACTGACTGGTTGACTAAAGCTGCCAGTTAGGCAGTGAGTTTCAGCTTCTGCTAACAGGGCAGGGAGGACTGTGACCTTCCTCTAGGTGGGTCTTGTACATTAAAATTAACCTGTAACTAAAACAATACCTGTAGTAAGTGGAAAAAAGCCTTTCATCCCCAGTCTCCTGTAAATATTGGCTACGTTTTTGTGCTGCCGTTTTACTTGTTCTGTCCTCCTTGTTTGAAGGAAGCGCTAACCAGCATCCCTTGGAAGCATAAGTGATACTGAGTACTGAGCATGTGGTACATACTGTGAGTTCTGAATATAGGCTTGCAGTTATTTGAAGTTAAGTCAGGAGCCCTGTTTTGTGTTCTGAATTATTTATGGAGGAAATCTCAGTACTAAAAAATAATTTTAATTGTAGACATTTAATTGTTGAAGCTATTGCTACTGCCTGGTTGGCCTGCTGCACAAGACTGTGATAATTTTCTTTTTGTTTTGTTTTGTCCGATGGTCTTTGGATTGTTGTGTACAAGTTCCCATGAGAGCAGGGATTGTTTCTGTGAGTTAAGACGTGTGCTGATATGCACGTGAAGACTGTGGCTTATGAATAGTTTACCTACGTCATGTGCAAATTGCATTTGTCATCATGTGCAGCATGTCATAGGAACTCCTGATCCCTCCAGCATTGAGAGGAAAAAAACCAGAGTTTGCTGAGGCTTACGTGCATTCCCAGGCATATCACATAGGTGAGAGGTGTCTTCTCTGCAGACCTGCAGCAAGTTACTTGTGCACTCCATTCCTCTGTCAAACAATAGATGGTCTTCATCTTGTAGCCTTATGAAGGGCATTGTGTGCAGCTCATTAGCATTTTCTAGCCCAAAATAACTGGATTCTTGTCCTACAAATAATACTGCTGTTTTTGTAAGAATAGCAAAGCATGGGAAGAGGTTGCTCAGTAAGGTTGTGGTACGTCTGTTCTTAATGTTTTTAAGGGCACATTAAGCAAAGATCTATCAGTCATGAATTGGAAGTAAGTGAATACGTTATGGCTAACACAGTGAGATCTTTACTTACTATGCTGCCTGTTATGCATATTTACGTTGCTTTGTAATTTATCAAGAAAGGTATTTCACAAAGAACAAAATGAGACCTTTATTCTGAAAAGTCTAGGGTATAGTTTACCTGGAAATAGTGTAACAAGGAAGCCCAAGTTGTGTGGCAGAGAGTCTTGAAAGATAAGTCCAGCATAAGGAATGCCATTTTGGTCTCAGTATATTTTAAAGGGAAAATTTGGCAATTATATTTTCATTATAGCTGGTGTACGTCTTCAGCAGAGAAGCATAGAGAGATGATGAGAAATCTGTGAGAGAGAACAGTGGTGAAACTTGTGATGCTGTAGTGATGCTGCATGGATCTTGTGTTGTGCTCCAATGACAGGAAACATAAGCTCGTGTTAGGCAGCTTGAAAGGATTGTTTTTACATTTTAACTTTGTATGATGTTATTTTTCAGGCAGGAAAACTACTTTTCTAAAAAATGCGTTTTTCTTTCTGGCCTTGTGTGTAGAGGAAGGATGGATGTTTAGAGTTTTTTGTATTTAAAACAAGATTTTGTCAGATCTCACTCCTCAGGATTTTCTGCTGACTTACATCCTCTTTTTTCTCCCATTCATCACTTTATGCTCCTACTCCCATTTACTGTGTAGGGAATTTAGCTAATAGCACCTGTTAGTGAACTTTATTCCTACAATTCTCTACACATTGTGATACTTCAGTACCTTTTTAGTTCAGTCCCGGTGCCTTACTGGGAGGATCTGCTTATTGCAACACTTGACAGTACTGCTGAGTTGTATAGGCCTCTATTAGAATTTGCAACATCCAGGTTTGTTGGATGGACCCCGTGCTTAGTGCTTATAACCAGGTCTCTGAAAATGTTCATGTTGGGTGGGAAAAAATACCAAGAATAATGTTAGTACAGCTGTCTAGTGGGTTTGGGGATTTTAGTTGTTGTTTTGTTTGTTAATGGGGTTGGGTTTTTTTTTTTTTAGGCTTGTGGACTAATATTCTGTATTGTAGAGAACTGTCTCTTCATTTTGAGTTCATGACTTGAAACTAGCTCCTGAAATCAGAACCTAGAAGATGCTTCCGTTTTGAGGAAAGGAGCTTTCCTTTCAAAACACAGCTCAGGGTGTGGATGATGATGATGTCCTCTTTCCATGTATTCCTCAGTTGTTCGTTGACTGTTTGGAGACCTGAACTGACTCAGTTTTATGTGTGAGAGGATTTGAGTCGGTGGTTAGGTGTTATCCAAACCATATGCTAAACACCAGTTGGGAGACTATTAGGGACTTTAGGGACTGTGGATACTGACTAGTCTACCTTTCCCCCTGTCCTTCTGAAATCCATTCTACACCACTTGGTATAATTTGTGTGTTGGCAGATAAACAGAATGAGCTCCCTGCCTAGGCGATTAGCCTAGCCTCCTCTTTTCTGGTTGAGGATCCTTGAGCTCCAGTTTCTGCTGAATCCAACAGCTGTGACTCGTCTGGGCCTCCTCAGGCACCTATTGCTCCTCCCCACCATCTTGCTGCATGTGAATAAGCTTTGGTGGTCATCACAAGTCACCTGCAGATTCTCCTTTCTTTACTTTCACAGAGCTTCTGTGGCAGAGCTCTTCAGCTGGCAGTACACCTCTTGGGGTGCAACTACCCTTTGGATACATTAGAAGATGTGCTGAGGAAAAATACCACGTGCTAAGGAGTTAACCATGTCCTGGCTTATCAGTTTGTCACATGCTTTTTAATGAGGAGTACCTACATGTTGGCCAGTGTACCTTAAAATCACTATTAACTGGTAAAGGTGAAATGAAAGTAGGTGCTTATAATATCCAGAATATACAGTGTAATTACAAATGTTTACGGAACATGTAATCTCTTTATGTGAGGAGGAGATTGGAAATCAGATGCATCTGGTTGATAAGGTAAAGAAGCTAGTGTGTTCTACTGGAGTGTAGTTGATGAATCCTTCTAGACAAGGATAAGGATGTGATGAGGAAGCACATAGAGAACTTTTTTTTTCCAAATTTTTGGGTTCTCAGAGGAATTCAAGCATCAAAATCGGAATAGATTTTTTTCTTTTCTGTCTTTCCTTCACATTTGTATACTTTTATTCTGCATTACTGTCTTGCTCATAAGTTAAGACTTAATAGAATCTTTGACTGAAGGGCCAATGAAATTTCTCTTCCCACCTTCCATTTAGTGTGTCTGGGTGTCTTCTGATGTATATCCATCTATTGAACCTGATGTTTTATATCAATGAAAATTGCATGTAAAGAAACATTCCTGTTAGAAATGTGTATAGAAGGTGCATATATATCATACATATAGTTATATGTATGTGTATTTTTAGAGATAGATATTGGGAGTTGCTGCTCTCCAAGACTGCTCCTGTAGAGATATCACAGCAGTATTATTCAGTGGACTAAAATATATAAAGTGTCCCTTCTGTGGGCTGGATGGGATTGGAGAGGGAAATTTAGTGGAAGCTTCCTTCTGGTGACATTAGTTTGGTTCTCTCTTTTTTAGCGGGCCAATGTGATACATACTGCTCCTTTCACTGTTGCTGTATTTTTCCAGTTGTTTAGTGTCATGAAGTATTTGTGTTTGTTAGATGGGAACCGCTGAGTTACATGATGGACACTTGGGTGTAGAGAAGCAAGGAGTTTGTGTCTGGAATATGTCTGTCATGTGGGACCAAAGCATCTGATTATCAGGAAAGAGATGGGACCTTGGAGTGGTGTCTGAGCTCCTGAGGGGAACTTTGAACAGAAAATTTCTGTAGCTGCTATGGCTGTGAGCAATACAGATGTGTTCGGATCAAGATGCACAGGAAAAGGTTGTGGATGCTGAAACAGAATACCTGACTTTTCCTTAAGTAATGTGTGCTATCTTGAAGGATAAATGGTAATTACATATTTGAAACAACTCTTTAATGAGGAATCTCTGATGTTATAGGGAAGTCTCTGTAACAGATTTCTCTGTTACCATTATCAGTGGTCACTTCAGTTATGATGAAGTTATGAAGAAGCCTATCTTCTGGTGTTGAAAATCTAAAATAAATTATAAGAAGAAAATGAGCTAGACATGACAAAGGTCACTTTGCAATTACCTTCAGGATGGATCTGCCATTAGGAATTAGCAAAACTGTCAATATGAACTATGAAAGAAAAAAGTCTAAAAAGCTTCTGAGCTATTAACTGCATCCAAAACCGAAAACCGCACACAAGAGCCTGAAAGTATTTTGGCCTAAAGTCCTATTCTAGAGCCCTGTTTATTTGACATAGCTTCTTCCAGGTGCCTTCCCAGTGAAGATCATTGAGCTCCATGCTTCCCAGAGGGCATGTGACTGACTGACAGAAAGCATCGACCAAGTGCACTGCACTGTTTAAACCTCACTCATCCACAGTATTGACCTGTAGTTGTGTGCAATGGCAGGACATTTCTTTTAATTTTTTTTTTGTTCTCCCGCACTGAAAAACTGAAGATGCAACAATGTGCTTATTTACCAACAGTTCTTGTTTTACTAAATTGAACCTACCAATATACATCTTAACTTTGAAAACTGTTCACTTAAGGTATATTTCCATATGCATGTATGTGTGAATACACTCTATGTACATGCTATGTATAGTGTGTATGTATGGTGTATTCTATGTATAGTATATATAATATTATCATGGCTAGGCTTTGCGAACGAAGATTTGTGAAGGACTCTACCCATGCTTACTACAAATACGCTGATGACTAAAAAGGCCAATGCAAGATACACAAGTCCGATTGCAAAAGACACAGTAGAAACTCTCTTTAGGTGGTAATGACAAGACACGGTTCTTTCTACGTTGTCTTTTCTCCTCAAGAATGATTCTGTGAGTGTTCTTAAAAGAAGCAGCAGCATAATAAATAGTGTGTCTCCATGTCTCCTGATTGGAGGCCAGAATGGACCAATGATGATGATCAATATGGCCAAGGCTGAGATATTGTTTCAGGGAGTCCTTGTATCTCTTCATCGGGGCTCCTCTCTTGCGGCAGCCAGTGGCAAGTTCGCCATAGAGCACAATCTTAGGGAGGCAGGAGTCCTCCATTCTGGAGACGTGCCCTGCCCAACGCAGGTTACAATACTTGTAACCGCTGCCTGTTCAGGAACAGACACATTAGTCACATAATCAGTC
>VZRE01001881.1:10553-40032 GCA_013396775.1 Cephalopterus ornatus
CAGAACGGCATTCCCGGCAGGATTGACACCCCCCCTCCAACCCCGCTGCATCCCCCCGGCCCCGCCCGGCTCTCGGGAACACCCCCCGGTGCCCCCCGGGTTGGGTCCCTGCGGGTCCCAAGGGAGGCACAAGCCCGGAGGGATTGGCTGGGTTTCACCACTCCCCACCGCGGTTTGGGAAGCTTTTTGGGATGGGCAGAGCAGCGGCGTTGTCCCAGGGCTGTGTTGGCGCACCGGTGTGCGGCCACTCCGGTTGCCCAGGGCCACCGAAAGCCGGCTGTTGGCGAGCAGCCCGTGCCAGGGCGCGTTCCCGGCGCCGAGGGTTTCCCGGGAATCTCCCATCCCCCGTCGCTAACCCGCGGTTCACCTGCTGCTTCAGGTGTAAGAACCTTTTTCCTAGAGGCACAACGAAGCTCCCGGGGCAGTGAAGCCGCGCAGGGCGCTGGCAGTCCCAGCCCAGAGCCGGGACCAGCCCAGGTCCTGGGCAGCGAGATAAGGATCAGAGATAACCAACCTCGCACCTGGAAATATTGTTTCCTTCGCAGCCCTACTTTGCATTGGTGTGTCCAAAGAAAGGGCACTCTGAGGGATGTCGAGGTGCTGCTGATGTGAAGCTGCTCGTCACTGCCACCAGCACAAACGCTGTGCCTTAATATTGTGGGCTGGCTGTTTTGAGACCTGGATATTGCTGCTTTCTACATCTGGAACTGAGCAGAGACAGCACCTCTAACACCCAGTGAGAGCAAAGCTTCCACAGCCCTGACGAGTCACTGTGCCAGTATAGGTGGATCAGCCCCTTTTGTGTCCCAAAGGTGCTGTCTGCAGCCTCCCAGGTAGATATGAAACTTTGTTCCTCCAGCAGCCACAGGACCATAGCAGTGGAGGAGTTTGCTGTCTCACAAGGATAGTTTGCCTTCTGTAGGCTACAACAGCCTCAGATGGAAAACCGGATTCTTGGGTTTGTTACTTCGTATGATTTAGGTTGAGAGGGGGAACTGAAGTTGTGCCCTCACAGACCAACCACTGTGCCAGGAACAACCCACTTCCCCTGCATCAGGGTCTGACCCCAGCCAGCTCCTCACTCCCGGTGGGGTGGAGAGAGACACAAAAGGGTAACAGCAAGAAAAATTATGGGCTGAGGTAAAGATAGTTTAAAGCAAAAGCCACACACAGGCAAAGCAAACCAAGGAATTCATTCCCCACTTCCTATGGCAGGCAGGTGCTCAGCCATCCCCAGGTCAGCAGGGATCCATCATGGGTAACAGGGAAGACAGAGGCCATCACTCCAAATTTCCCCCTTTCCTCCCATCTTTATACACTGAGCATGACCCCATATGATTTGGGATATCCCTGGGGTCAGCTGTCCTGGCTGTGCCCCCTCTCCCAGCTCCTTGTGCCCCCTCAGCCTCCTCACTGGTGGGGTGAGGAGCAGAAAAGGCCTTGGCTCTGTGCAAGCACAGCTCAGCAACAGTGAAAACATCCCCCTGTTATCAACACTGTGCTCAGCACAAACCCAGAACACAGCCCCACACAAACTAGTACGAAAAAAAAGATTGTATTCCAGTCAAAACCAGCACACCATCCCTGCAGGTGATCCCTCCTGTCACCTTAAGATCTGAACTAGCAGGTTTTCGCTTTGTCTTTGCAGCTCCCTGGCAATTGGAACCACAACTGGATACAGACTTTTCTCCTTAAGTTCTGTGGAACAACTGGACCAGGTCCATGAAAGCAGTAAGTGTCCTGTTTCACTGTGGAGGATTATTGACCAGCAGCACTTTAAACTTGTGGGAGTCCTTCACCACTGTTAGAATCCAGCTTCTTTTCCACTGCTGTCAGTCTGGCAGCAGCACTTTATCCTGAAAACCAGCATGCAGAGGCAGCTTCCCACTAGCATGCTTGAGATACATGGACAGGAGACCACAGGCTCCCAGCACAGCTGCTGGACAACTCACAGGCTTTTAATCCAGTGTGGTATTTACAAGCAAGATGTTTTTAACAGGTTTCCCGTGTAAGAAGGTCACTCACAGCAGGCCTGCAGTTACTAACTGTGCTCAGAGCAGCATGCAATGCACTTAACAGCCCCAAACAAGTCTGGCCTCGTGGAGCATGGACTCCAGTCTGGTTCAGGCCAGAAGTGTTTCAGCTGAGATGCTCTAAAGATAACACTTCCCAGCTGGGATAGGCTCATCTCTCTCCAGTGGCTATAGAAGGAACCTAAGCAACCAGACAGAGCTGCATCATCTCAGCAGAGTCCAAGCTCCTTTCCTCTCTGTCTCACAGGCTGACTAAGCTGCTGTACAGCAGAAAACTGTAGATTTATATCAAGAACTATTTAGGGGTTCACACTGTCCGCAGTCAGGTCAAAGAGAAACATCCCTGCTGGTGTCACGCTCAGGGTGATGGGCTGAGGCACAAGCAGTCCCACATCACAGCTGTGGGGCAGCCTTTGGACCCCAGCACAGCCCAAACTGAGCATCATTCAGGGCCCCCTGCACTGGACATCACAGTCCCTGAGGATCTGGGTGCAGGCCCACCAGGACTACTGCAGTGGTGCCTTCTCAACATAACAGGATTTAGCCCAAACAGCCTCTGCGAGACTCACCAAACACTGTTTGCTCCCCTAAGGAGGCTGGGAGAAACCAGACACCACCCAGAATAAACAGGGAGCCACACACAGCTCATTGCTTACCTCAGCAGCCCTGGCCTGCTCACTCCCTCCAGGAAAATCCCTGGCCAGACTGCATGAGCTCCTCTTTTTATATCCCATTCCCAAGGATTAATTGCAGCTGGGGGGCCCAAGGATTAGCTTCAGATGGAGGGCTCTGACCTGGAGAGGCACAACAGCACTGTCTTAATTTCAACCTTTGGGGGAGTGTTCACTAACCCCCTCCTGCTCTGACCTAATTGCTTTGTGCAAGGTATGAGACACTTAGCACAAAAGCAGGTGTTGAACACCTTAGCACTGAGCCCTCCAACCCCATTCCCTCCTGTTGCTGCGCTCAAACCAACCACCAGCCATGCTAAAGGCCCTGCCTTGCTTTCCCTGTGTGCCCAGATGAAATCCCAGATGTTTACATCGTGGAGCGTCTGTTCTCCAGCAGCCTTGTGGTTGTGGTCAGTCATGCCAAGCCACAGCAAATGAATGTCTACCACTTCAAGAAAGGGACAGAGATCTGCAACTACAGCTATTCCAGTAACATCCTGTCCATCCGGCTGAACCGTCAGGTGAGAGGCCGGGGAAGGGGGCTGTCCAGAGTTATCCCACTCTCGCTCTTTGCTGGTGCTGCCTTTCCAGCTGGGACCAGCCTGGGGAGGTTTACAGGGACACTGTAAGTGGCACTGGAGGGGTGGGTGCCTGTCCTCTCCTACCAGCTCCCCTCCAGCCTCAGTGACAGGAGCAGGAGCTGTGTGTATCATCTGCCACAGCTCCTTCCTTCAGTAAAGTGAAGCCAAGTCCTTGTTTTTATAACAGTTACACAAAGGCCTTTTGTCATCTGCCTTATTGCCTATTCAGGACACAGCTCTGTCAAAAAACCACCTTTTTATCTTCCCTCCCTTCCACGGATTCCATATCCTGACTCCAGGCCCACCTCTGCCATCTTGGTTGCAAATAAGACCTTCAAACTTGGTAACAAAACCCAGGAGTAACTTGAACTCCGTGGAAGAGGCAAAAGGCTGCTTGTCAAGTACTGCTAACAGCCTTGTTTTGTTTTTAAGGGTATAAAAACCATCCAGGCCACTTAGAAGAAGGCTTTTAGGGTGTTATTCTCTGAATTGACACAGCTTCATGCAGCCCTGAGCCCTTTTGGAGGTTTTTAAGTCATCTTTTCTTTCTGTCCATAATTATTTTCCAAGTATATGCCCTAAGAGGCAGAGGACATTGTACAATGAAGAAATAAGCAGTCTGGGTAATTGTATATAATCAGCTCTCCTCAGTTAGCAACAGTAAGACCTGCAGTAAGACTCTCTGGGTTGAGCTTCCAGTAAAGCTGCCTTTGACCAAGAGTTCCTGTACTACAATTAAATCTGTCCTAAATTGATTTTTTTCACTTAAACTTACAATGGAGCTGGCAAAAGAAGGACTTCCTTTGAATTGCAGATAGCTGTACGTGTATAAAAATAAACTGGGAGGTTCTGCTTAGCAGCTCTAGGAGATTAGTGTGAGTGAAATAAGTTCAGGCTATTCCCCGTGTGCTGCTCTGGAGTTTGCCTGAAGGTGATACACAATCCCAGCCTTGCATCCGTGTTCCTTGGGCCGAGCTCATCCTCTGGTTGTAACACAGACACACCTGGAGAGATTTGAAAATGCTACAGATGCTTAGAAACATAGAATATGAGAGTCATTTAGGTTGGAAAAGACCAGTAAAATCACGGAGTCCAACCACCCCCCCATGTCCCCGAGTGCTACATCCACATCTCTTAAATCCCTGCAGGGATGGGAACTCCACCACTGCCCTGGGCAGCCTGTTCCAATGCTTAGTAACCCTCTCCATAAAGAAATTTTTCCCCAAATCCAATCTAAACCTTCCCTGGTGCAATTTGGGTAGATTGAAGAGAAATCACTGTTTCAATCTACATTCAAGATTTAAAGTGGTGGCTGTCAGGTTCCCAATGTGCTGTGACACCTGAGCCCTTGCCTGGGCTTCTGGAGGAAAGCTGTACTCCACTGGAAGTCCACGGAAGGGCAGATCCCATACAAAGCATTAACACGGGAAAATAAACAAATCAACCAGGAACAGGTCTCAAACAAACAGTGAATATTTCAATTTGATCTCTCTGTGAAAAAGCCCTTGTTGTGCAAACAAGCAAGGCCCTCAGTTGTTGTTGATCCATGGGAATTCTTTGTTCCAAGCTCCATGATAACTGAGGTGTGTCAAGGTGTGATTTGTCTCAAGGTGGGGAGTAATCTGTGCTGTGCAACCAGTGAGAAGCTCCTGGAACCTCCCTGGGTTTTCATTTGCTGCTGAAACCCTGCTGAGCTCGTAGGAGATGTTTGAGGTGTTTTTCTGGCTGTGTCCAAACCTGTTTCAGCCCTGAAATCACAGCTCAGTTATCCAACCTGATGTGTGTCAAACTAAAGAAAAATCTGGCGAGATCTCTGTACAATTAGCAGTGCCTTAACCCTGTGGAGCAATCACAGCACCAGCTTCTTCTCTGAGGCTCCATCTGTGTCCACAGAGAGGATAAATCCCATCCCACTGACCTTAGCATGGAGGGCAGGAGAGAACCAGCCCTCTCCAGCTCATGGTGAGCTTGTCCAGACCTCCTTTGCCTCTTCACCTCCCAAACCCATCACTTTCCTGGATTTTGTCCCTGTGGGTGCCAGCATCTCTGGCTGCTGCTTGGCCATCATCTGGAAACCTCCCTTCACCTGGACATCAATAGCAGCCCGTTCTGGGAAAGCACACGGTGGCTTTGCTGAAATCAGCTGTATAAATATTACTCTGCTTGCAAGTTGATGGCTGTTACTGGAGAAAAGGCAAAGTCTTCCTGGAAATGCAAAATGGCTCTGACACAGCCCCAGATGCTGTGGTTAGCAGGAATAGAAGTGGGAAAGAGTTTGATCTGAGAGTAATGGTGGAGCAAGGCAAAGATTTTCTAATGTGGGTGTTTCAAGTTAGTGACTAAGCTCCACATTTAGATACTAAATAAGTGGCCTCATTTCTAAAGAGGTGGAGGCTTTCCTGTACATGGATTTGGGTACTCCAGCTTGAGGAGCCTGGATGGAGTCTGGCCCTTGGTGTTTATTGGGAGGTTTTCAGAGTTTCTGGACACTTGGCGGTGACAGAGGTGAAGCTGTGCACTTGCTGGACTTGGGAGGCACAACCCTTCAGCCAGACCCAAAGCCTTGGTCCCAAAAAAAGCCTCTGTGCAAAACCTCTCCGTGGTAACACTGAGAGATCTGGACCGAGATCTGAGACCGAGACACAAAGCTGAGTGGCCGTGGAGATGGTGGCCCGGTGCTGAGGTCACTGCATCAGGCTTCCCTCCTCCTTTCCGCCTTTCCTCCCCTTGGCTGATTCCAAATGGGAAAGGAGCATCAATGCACTGAACAGATGCATCAGGTTTGGCAGCAGTGGGAGGCCCAGCACCTACATATTTGCTCCCAAATGAAGAAAAAGTCAGGGCCAAAGGCCTGTGTTCCCATCTGAAGGCACACTGACAAGCAGGACTGCAGCCTCTCTGCTGCCAGGTCTTTATGATCAAAAGGTAATTTGCTCTGAAAAGAACTGCTAAGAAAATTTGGGGTAGGGATAGATGGCAATGGTGGGGTGTAACCCTGATGTGTCGTCCTGTTCCTGGGGATGTGGAATATCAGCTCTTGGAGGAGCAGAGAAGTCGTCATGATGTTTTAGCTGCTTTCTAAAGCGAGATCAGATGCAAAAACTCTCAAAAACAGTCATACAAACCCGAATGTTGTCCAGTGAGAGGGGATGGAGAAGCAGAGATCCTGTTTTTGTTACATTTTGGTGTGTGAGAAATTCCTGTTGAGTTTTTCTGACACCAGAGATTTGGGTTAGTGCACTGTGGGAGCAGCAGACAGAGGCACCGTGCCTGTGCTGGTGAGGTTCTGTGCATGTCCCTTGTGTCCTTGCAGAGGCTGGTTGTTTGCCTGGAAGAGTCAATTTACATCCACAACATTAAGGACATGAAGCTTTTGAAGACTATTCTGGATACACCTCCAAACACAACCGGTAAGTTTGGAAGAACTGTGTGAAAGGGAGCTTTGTAGAGCCACAACACTCTGTAGAGCAGAAACCTGGCTCTGTCCTGAGCAAAACCTGGCTCTGTCCTGAGCAAAACCCAGCTCTGTCCTGCGCAGAAGCATCAAATGGGAGCAGGGATGGGCAGCAGGGTTTGACTTCCCCTTGGGGTCAGCTCCCAGAGCAGTCAGTGCTGTGAAGATCACCCAGGCAGAACCCACAGCACTAATTCCCTGCCGGGGAGTTCCCAGGAGCCCTGGGCTGCCACCTGATATTATTCCACAGACGCAGCAAACCCAAGGGACAGGGCAGGTGGCCTCAGGACAGATCCTCTCTGTGCGGCCCAGGGTGAATCCGGCTTTCCTGCTGATGGGAGCAGAGCTATTTTTAGCTGTGGAGAGGGAATCTTGGCCGGGTGCCCACGGCAGCGCTGCCATGCGTGGCTGTGACATCCCGGCCCGTCGCAGCTGCAGCATCATTTCACGGGCTGTTGGTTGGGAAGTTGCTGATGTGCTCACGCTTGGCTTCTGGGCTTTCAAGGGATGCTCCTCCGGCAGCTCCCCTGACCTACTTCAGGTCTCAACAGATGGCCTCTCCGTGAGGATTAAACATGCTAAATATTACAAATATAATTAAAGTTTAAAACCTTCCTGAGAAGGCCCAGCAGTGGCAGGATGGGCAGGGATACCCGGGCCTGGAGCTGCTCTGCAGTGGGGCTGGAGGAGCAGGTCATGGTTTAAGAGCAGCAGCAATCAGCTGGGGCAGGACTGGGCTGCTGAGGATCACAGGCTTCGTATGGGCTTAGTGCTTTAAAGCCCTTTTACTGCAGCAGCTGTCACTGAAATGAGCTGAGTGACCAGCGTGGTGCCACGCCTGCTCCCGTTGTCCCTGGGCCATCTGCTTTGGTCCCAACTCTGACTCCAGGGATGGTGTGTCCAGGAGGTCAAGGCAGTCCACTGCTCTTTGTACATCCCTTTTTGGAGTGGGAGTCTGTGCCGGAGGGATGTAGGAGTACAAAAAAGCCACCACCCCTAAAGTGTGAGCCCTGGGCACAGTAACACCAGCACAGGGCGGACCGGGGTTTGCTGCACCACACCAGGCAGTCCTTGTGAGATCTCTGGCTGTTCCTGGCCAGCGCCTGGCTCCCAGTCCAGCCTTCTCCATGCAGGAGAGGAAAATGCCCACAGTGGCCAAGTCTGTTGTTTTTCATGTGGTTCATTCTGGGGCCAGGATTTGCACTGAGGAGGTCACAGTGCTCGTGGTGACACGTGTGCCATCTCAGGAATGACTGCAGATTTGGAAACCACCTCATGTAGCTCCCCCCAGGCCCCAGATGTGCCTGGACCTGCTGGCCCAGGGACAAGGCCAGGCTTCCCAGACGCAGTAGCATTTTTCCATGCTGCTTGAGGAAGCCACCTGTGATGTGGCGCTCCCAGAGGTGTCTTCCTGAGCAGTGCCTGCCTGCCTCCTCCCTCCTGAGACCACCGCTGCAGGCACTAGCCCTCCTCGTGGCTGTGGGGCTGCCAGAGGAGAGGAGAGGAGCACCTTCAAAGGCTGCCCGTGGCCCTGGTGATCCTCGTTCTTTGTGTGTCCCTGAGGTCAGCCCAGTACACTCACATCTGTGTTTTCCCCTGGCCTGGTTTCCCACCCGCTTCTCCCGGCCAGGCGGGAGCAGAGGGAGCGGGTGACTCACACCAGCCGCTCAGAGCTCGCTTTGTTCCGCTCCAGCCTTCCCTAAATCCTCCTCCTCTGAGAGAAAGGGCTGTGCTGATCCCCCCCCCCGTGCTGCCTGGGCCAGGGGAACACCACCCGGAAAAGACAGGATGCTCCTGACGAGCAAAATCTCTGGGCTACCTTTGCCTTCCTCCCATCCATCCCTCTTTAATTGCCTTTTAATTGCCTGCACTTTGCCGCCGCCGCGCTCTTCGTGCCTCTCCCCGGTGCGCCATCCCTGGCACGATGCACATGCCTCTGGATTGACGGCGAGTGGATCCCTGGGGCCCCTGGCTGATCCTGCAGCTCCTGGCTGCGCCGCGGTCTCTTTGTTTAGTTATAAACAATGACCTAAAGCGAGAGCTCCGGCCGATCCTTCCCCGCAGCTGGGCCGGGGCCAGGGCCGTGTCCTGACGCGGGAGGTTGCACGGCAGGACAGTCCGTGTACGTGCAGCGTGTGGGTGTCGTGTTTGGGGCCGTGGCAGCACCCCCGGTGCCTTTAACCCCGTGGCTTCCTCTGCACATGGGACGAGGTGGGACCCCCGGCGCGGGTCAGGAAGCTCGGGTCGTGCCGAAGCCTTGGGTCGGATCTGGGAGGACAGTGAGCGCGCGGATATGGCGCAGGAAGCGAGCGAGACACGTTCCGTATGTGACAGGATTCACTGGGATGGATCCTGGGCCAGCAGCAGAAATGAGAGGGCAGGAAGGGATGCTCTTTTCCGAGGTCACCTGGGGGACAGGCGGGTGGATGTACCCACACACGTATCCATCCATCCCTGTCTCATCCTGTAGTTCCTGCTCCCTTCCAAAGGGGCGTTTGGGAACCTTTATGCTCGTGTTGGCACAAAGCCAGGTGGCTCTTAAGGGGAAGAATTCTCCCTGCTCTTGAAATTTAGCTACGTTCAAGTTCCTTGTCAGCCGGAAACTGCCTGCACAGCTGGGGCATTTCCTTTGTCTTTCTCTGCTTCCCTTTTCCATTCAGAGCAGAAGGAAACGGCACTGCCTTGCCCTGCCAGCCTTCACATGCCAGGCTGCGTGTCGGGGCTGCATCCACGCTGTGCTGCTCCTCTGAGCTTCCAACCCGGCACCTTCCTGCCTTCTGCAAGGAGATGATGAAGGACAGGACCCGTGCGGTGTCTGGCAGGAGGGTGGCAGGGCGCAGGCAGCCGTTCTGTCCCGTACCACCAGGTGTCCCCACGGCCGAGGCATTTCCAGCGCTCCACACCCGGTGCCGGACGGTCCCAAAATGAGACAGAGCCTTGAGCCCCCTGCCGTGCCCATGGCCCTGGATGTGCGTTCCTCCTCTCCCAGCACGCAGCCTGAGCCGTGTCCCTCTTTCCCTGCCAGGTCTGTGCGCTCTCTCGATCAACCACGCCAACTCCTACTTGGCTTATCCCGGCAGTGCGACCAGCGGAGAGATCGCGCTTTACGACGGAAATACTTTGGTAAGTGCGAAGCCCAGCCTTTGGATACCGACTGAAAACAAACAGAGCCACAGCAAAGCCAACGGGACCCTTGGGGATGATGAATAAATACGCTCCACCGAGCTAGGCTGCAAGGGAATTGCCTGGGAGGCACATTCCCCATCCCCCCGTGCTCGGAGCTGATAGCATCTGAGATCAGGGCATCTCCCAGTGCAGATATTCAGGAAAACATGACCCACTGCCCTGCAGCCCCAGGGCCGCTGCCAGGCTGGCAATGGGGTTCCTATAGGAACGTCAGCAGTGTATCCCATGGGAGCGATATGACCAGTGTGGCTCAGGAAGCATTGGAGCTGCTCCAGGCACAGCACAGAATCTGGAGCAGCTGCTCTGCCATGGGCTGGAAGGGATGCCCGACCCAAAGTCACAGAGAGGGCAAAGTGTCCAGAGTCCCCTCAGGAAATCTGTCCTTGGCTGGATGCAGGGTCACGATTATCTGCTGTTTATGCCAGGGCTTTGGGTTACATAAGCCTGTGGCTCTGTACGTGCAGCGGGAGCCGAGGATCTGCAGCAGGGGAGGAGCAGAGCACAGGGGGAAAACACTGTCACTGCTGCTGGGAGAGGTGCAGGCAGGGCTGGGGCTCCCTGCAGGCACCAGGGAGGTGTCACTGCAGCAGGATTCGCTGTGCAGCACGGCGAGATGCAGGGAGGCCAGCTCTGATCCTCACGAACACGTGCCAGGCTTCCAAGAGGGCGCAGTTGTGATCCCGAAACCTGGAGAGGCGGGGAGCTGAGGTACTCTGCCCCAGAGATGAGCTGTCTGTAATCACAGTGGCCACAGTAGGTGGGGAGTGAGCTCAAGGCCGGGCAGAGATAAACTGCTGAAGATGTTGAAGAGATACCATCAGCACAATACAATCCCATGAATCCGTATCAGCAGGCCTGGACAGGGTGCGAGGCAGGGAACGCCCTGCCCTCACACACAGTCCAAGGAGCAACACGTCCCCTTTGCACTCACATTACCTTCTGCCCTACAGAAAACAGCCTGCACCATCCCTGCCCACGACGGGCCTCTGGCTGCTCTCGCCTTCAACTCCACTGGCTCCAAGTTGGCAAGTGCTTCTGAAAAAGTGAGTGAGTGTGGCTGCAAGCACCCTCCCTCTGCCCAGGGCTGGCAGGGGGTCCCAGCCAGCTCTGGTGTATCAGGACCTCTGAGCTTAAACACAGCCAAGAGAGAAGGGGCACTGAGGGATACACTGCCAGTGTATCGGGATCAGATTGAGCCCAGCTGGCAAACAGGAGGAGCCTTTGCACGTCCTGAGTTTCCTAGGTGTGTCAGGGAAAGGGCTCTTGCTCCCTGGCCTGCTCCTGCGTGATATTTCCCTTTGCATTTTTTGCAGGGCACAGTCATTCGTGTATTTTCCATTCCTGGGGGGCAAAAGCTCTGTGAATTCCGGCGGGGGATGAAAAGGTCAGTTCATTCTTCTGTGGGTGACGAGCACACAGAGGGCTCCTGGAGCCCAAACATAAACAGAGGGGCAGGGCAACGTCAGATCCTGGTGCCTTTGGCATCTTTTGCAGAAGGAAAACAAGAGCAAACGTATCAGCTCGAAATGTCACTGTGCCAGGCAGCCTCAGGCCAGCTCAGTGATTCCCTGTGTGTCACAGACCAGGGCATGGCAGGGAACAGAGGTGGAGTCACTCCATTTACTCAGGCCTTTTGGTTTCTCACTTGAAATAATGAAGTCCCCAAAATTATCAGACACCCTGTCGCTGCTCAACCTGTGCAGGGGATGCTGTATGTATCCAGTCACTATCTAGCATTTTGGATGTCCTTCCTGGCCTTTGCAGTACCAGAAGGTTTAATGAGGCCAGCACAGATGTTCCCTCCACAGGCAGCTCTGTGGGCAAGGACATTTCCACCTCTCTGGCTGTTTGTCACTAGCTCGAGGCAACCCCCAGCTCTGCTGAGCAAAGGGAACTGCTGGTCACAGCCCACGGGCTCAGCAGCAGCTGGGCAGGGTGGATGGGTCTCCTTCCTCCCCATCCTCTTCTCTGTAAGCCAAACCCAACAGTTCCCTTGAGCAATGTGCCATGGAGTGACCAGTCCTGTCCTTGCTTGGCTCCAGGTATGTGAACATCAGCTCCCTGGTGTTCAGCATGGATTCCCAGTTCCTCTGTGCTTCCAGCAACACGGAGACCGTGCACATCTTTAAACTGGAGCATCTCACAGACAGGTGAGGGGATTAGCCTGGTTTAACCTGCCTGGCTCTGCTTCAAAGGTCTGCTTCTCCACACCTGGCCTGCATGTCCTCACCACGTCCTCTCCATGAGCAATACCAGCTGCAAATTCTTTGGCTTTGTGTCCTGAGGGACCCACTCCTTGAACAGCCACACTCTGCATCCCTGCTGTCAGGCTCTCCAGGCCTGCTCTGGCTTTATTAGCTTCCACTGTCCCTCCTTCCTGTGTATCCAGCCAGTCTGGTGCACAACATGCAGGTGCCTCAAATAAACCCTTCACTGGTGTGAGATCAGGATCGTGTGCTCTGTTCCTGATGCTTTGTCACGCCGACTGTGGTGACCCCACTGATGCTGCTTTGTGACCCCCTCAGCCGGCCAGAGGAGCCGCCAACCTGGAGTGGTTACATGGGGAAGATGTTCCAGGCTGCCACCAACTACCTCCCTGCTCAGGTGTCGGGCATGATGAGCCAGGACAGAGCCTTTGCCACTGTCCGCCTGAACATCTCCGGACAGAGGAACATCTGTGCCCTCTCCACGTACGTACTGGCACTGCCTCCCCGTGCCAGGCACACCTATCTCTGCCAAATACCACCACCTTGGCCCCTTATCTCATCCCTGTGCCTGCAGGGCACATGGTGTGGGTGCTGCTGCGTCTGTGTGTGAGGTTTTTTGAGGGCTCATGATGCTTTTCTCACCAGGATTCAGAAGCTGCCTCGGCTGTTGGTGACTACGTCAGATGGACATCTCTATATCTACAACCTGGACCCGCAGGATGGAGGGGAGTGTGTCTTAATCAAGAATCACAGGTAACTGTACCTCCCGTCACACCTCATACAGTGGCTGATCTTTTACAAACTGAAGGGAAAGCTCACCTGACAGCACAAAGTGGAGCTGTAGGAGCAAGAACTGACTTTGTCATTTGAGCTGCTTGATCGGACAGATGTGGGTGGGAACCACATCAGCAGGCAAGGACGAGGGGCTTCTTGCAGAAGAAACCAGAGACATCTCAGATTCCTTGGCAGCTGTGGGATATCTCAGGCCAGACAGCAGAAGTGGGCGGGCTGTGCCTTAGGAGATGCCTGTGGCAGAGAGCACTGACCATCGTGGTGGCAGGAGAGCAGAGCATCTTCTCCAGGTGTGAGTGGGAGCTGGAAGGCTGATTTTGGGGGTAAGTGACACTGGGAACTTCTCCAGTGCCAAAACAGAAGGAATTTCTTCATGGAAAGGGTGGTCAGGCATTGGAAGGGGCTGCCCAGGGAGGTGGTGGAGTCACCATCCCTGGAGGTGTTCCAGGACGTGGCACTCAGTGCTCTGGTTTTGTTGACAAGGTGGCTCTGGTTCTCTTGACAAGGTGGAGATCAGGACTCAGTGTTCTTGGAGGTCTTTCCCAACCCCAGTGATTCTGTGGAAGTTCATGTGCAAATTCTATATATGCCTGTTCATTTCGTATGCAAATTCCATGAAGCACATAACCCCCCCTACCCCGCACCCAACTGGGCTCCTTGGCTCCAGATGTGAAGCCTTTGGGATGGGGTGCGATGCAACATGTGCTCTGAGCCGGGAGGTGGCTGCCAGCCAGGGAAATGCCAGCAGCTTTTTGAAAAGCCACAAAACAAAAGCACTTAAAGCTGCGCTGTCCAGCGCGCGCCGGCCGCCCGCCTGCCCCCAGCTTTGTCATGTGGGCTCCTCTGAGCATCAGAGGACTGAAAAGGGCCCTTGGGTCATGAGTTACGTTACATCATACGATATCTCTGCTCAAACTCCGTCCTAAACTAGCCAGGGCTGCTTTTCCCATCTAGTCCTCTCCTGTTGGAAGCCCTTCGGAGCCCCCGCCCTGCGATTAGAAACACTGTTTGCCTTTGTAACCTAGAGCTCTTGTGGTCAATCTGTTCCCTTCTGTTCCCGTGCCAGCATTGTCCTCCAGCCGAAGTGGTGCTTTCCCTATCTCCTGCTTCCCCCCTGCTTTCCTTGTGGAGCACAATGCTCCCCTGTCTGCAGCACTGCTGGGGCTGCAGGCAGGGCATGGATGTGGTGGTGTGGATGGGAGATGCGCTTCAAGTTGATGTGGACGCATGGGCTTGCGTTATCTGGAGCTGGGAGGAACAGCTGGGATCAGAACTAACTCTTCTTTCCTCTCTGGCTCCTGTACAATTAGTCTGCTTGGCTCAGGAAAGATGGAGGAGAACAAAGAAAACGACCTTCAGCCTCCAGTACCTCAATCTTATGCAGCAACTGTAGCCAGACCAAGTACAGTGCCTTCAACTTCGACCATGCCAGGTAAGCACATCTGCCTGCCTTGGGCAGAAGCCACAAGGCCACCTGGGGCAATGTGGAAAGTGCAAGATTCCAAGGGTTCAACCAGAATCACCTCTCGTGCAGTGCAGACTGAGGCAGCAGGACTTTGGAGCTCACCTGGTTCATCCTCTGTGACAAAAACAGGCCGGGTGTTTTCTGCTCTTGCTTTCTGGGAGCCTGTGCCAGCACTGCTCCTCCTGGTGCAGAGCTGTGCCATAGATGAGCCCAAGGCAGAGCAGGAACCACACCTGAGCTCCAGTTTGTGAGACAGCAGCTGCTGCAAGGTGGTTTCCAGGAGTTGAACCCGTGGGTGTAGAAGTCAGGTCTCACTGTTTTTGTGGCGACGTCGCTACAGATTGTCCGAACCTGTTTTATCTTACCCAAAAAGCCAGCACTAAACTGCTGCAGGGAAACACTGGGTGGCTATCTTATTATATTCCCTAGTCTAAGGTCCACACACAGGGGTAGATCTTACTCTGAAATTGGTGCTCACATTCGTGGCAGGAGGAGGAAAGCTGCCGTTAGTCCATCCCTAATCCATAGCATCGATGGAGATACCTTCCTCTTCCTTAGTCCCCCAGAGCTCCGTGCTAAAGAGGTGATGACACAGTGCCTGCTGTTTGTTTCCAGCCTCCTTCCATCCCACTCATCCGCATCGTTTTGTGGTTTTCCTTGGACAGGCTACTCGGAGGACGGCGGGGCCCTGCGAGGAGAGGTGATCCCAGAGCACGAGTTTGCGACGGGACCGGTCTGTCTGGACGATGAGAATGAGTTCCCTCCTGTGAGCATTCGGGACCCCTAAAACTGCAGCTCAGCCCTCATGCTCAGGAGGAAGTAGTAACCTCTTACAGAAGAGATCCCATTGCCCCCTCCTTGTCCCAGCTCGCTGTGAAGCCTAAAATAACTAAATTAGTTGTAGGGACAGTGCCAGGAAAGTGACACCCCCACTAAATGGCATCCGGGAATGGGGCAGAGATGATCAAGCCTATTAATTAGAGATGGATCTGAACAAACTTGCTATGTCCAGATGCAGACCTAGCCTTTGTGCCTTGAGCAGATTTCTAGTATTCCCAGGACTAGTTTTAACTGGAACAATACCATTATTTAGAAATAAAAACTTAATATTCCCTGTTGCATTTACAGTCAGTTGTATTAGTTTATGGAATGCAACTGGAACATACCTGAACCTCACCAGTCTCTTCATTTCCAAGCTAACTGAGAAGGAAACTCCTTTTCCAAGTACAAAGATGAAAGGAATAACAGAGTTTGAAACCATTTTATGATTTTTATATAGCACTTTCTCAGTTACCATTGGAAGGATATACTGGATTTTTAAATCTAACTCAAGCCTGGCAGTGTCTTTCTGGCTTCTTTTTCCTATTCCACACTCATTTATTGTGTTAAGTATCTAACCCCTAACTGGACAGATGTTGGTCTGTGCTGTGATCTGGTTGTAATCAGTGGTGTCTTCATAACAGTAATGCATTAGTAATACAGCACAATATTGTAATGGATTTCAGGTTGCAGCCTTGGCAGGCTTTGGAATCCCTTACTTGGTTTTTAAATATCCTGCTGTTGGAGTTTTGCCTGAAAAGGAGGAAGTAAAAACTTTATCCCAGGATTTGTTCCATGTGCTGAGCTGACCTCTGTAAGGCACGTTCCTGTTAACTGATGCAAGGTGTTACTTAGATAAAAGGTGACTGGCTCATGACTCCCTTTAAACCAACACCACCTAAATCCAGCTCCAGTCACATAACCTTCAGACTGGTTCTCTTTCATTACCTCTAACTTCATCTGCTGCATCTGGGAGCAGGGGTTTCCTCGTTGTCCCACACCATTAGCCAAGAAGGAAATTTAAAATGTCTCCCCCTGGTCAAGTTGTGTGGCCACAGAGAAGCTGGAAGGAGCAGCAGGGCCAGAGAGAAATCCTTTGTTTCCTTCTGCTGAACCTGCTCTTGAACTTGTGGTTTGGGGACAAGCAAATGCCAGCAGGCAGGAATCACGCTGCTCCTGAACGAGCCTCCCTGCTGGGGCTGGGCCGTACAAAAGCAGCCCCAAACCCCTGCTGTACCACAGCAGGTGCTTCTTTAAATGAACTTTGATCTCCCAAAATCCTGTGATTAACCTGACAGAGCAAGTGACGTGTGTAACGTTCGGGAGGAGGAGGTGTGGGAGGGAAATACTCCCTGATACGGTGGCTTAGCGAGTGGACCTTCCAGATAAAGGCCCTGCACTCGGGTTTTGGGTTTGCCCCTCGCAGGGTGAGTGCACAAGGAGAGCTGGGCAGGATGTTTTGATGCTCTGAATTTCACTGAGCTTGGCTGTTTTCTCAGCACTGAGATACTCGGTCTCGATGATGCGTCCAAGGGGGGGTTTCAGGCATCGGTCACCACTCCCGTGTGGAGAAGGAGGGACAGAAAACCCGACCTTATCCAACAAAAATGTTTTGACAGCATTCTGCTTTGCGGAAACATGGGAAGGGTTTTGTTTGTTTTCCAGTGTGCAACAAAAAGACATTTAAAAACCTCAAAACTTGTGACAAAATGGAATATTCACCCGCAGCCCATGGTATGGCTTTGAACTCAGACATGGTTCTGGAGAAACAGCAGTGCTCAAACCCCACAGTTCCTCTCCATTTTGAAACATCTTGTCTTCCCTTGACCTCAAGCGAGACTTCAGAGGCTCAGCTCTTAAAGAGTGAAGAAAAACAGCTTCAGCCTGACATGAAGTCTGTCAAAAACTGCCTCTTCATTAAATGGAAGGAGGGACAGATCAGAGAAGAGATAAGAAGCCCAAGGAGGACTCGTAAAAAGTGGCCTCACAAGAGGGAACGTGGATGTTGCTGCCGATTGTGCCAGGACTGCGGAAGGATCCCGCGGCAAGAGGTTAAACCAGTTCAATGACATCTCCTGCATTGATGGGGTGGATTAAGCACTCCCGAGTCACTGTTGATGTGAGGCAGAAAGGACTGAGGTGTTTTGAGGTGGACAGTGGGCTGAAGCCGTGGGTGAGGAGCAGGTGCCATGCAGGACGTGCGGGGAGGAGGCTGTGGAGCCCTCGCCCTGCAGGGTCAGAAGGTTTCACGGGGTGGGAAGAGCAAACCCAGCTCTGGCTGCAAATGGTTGTGGCAATTACAGCTGTTTTTCTGGTCAGCTGCCCCTGTTCTGTGGATGTATCAATGAGGGAGGTTTCCAGCGGTGATGGGAGCTGTTGGTGTGGGTGTTGGGCCAGGCAGGGCATCACTTGGCCAGCTCCACTTTTGGGACCCAGTGTAGTGGCTGTTCCCACCAAGACATGGTCAGAACAGTTTTGGGGTAGTGCTGTGAGGTTTGGCAGATGAAATCCTACAGGATTCTGCAAGCAGCATGGCCTGTGTGCTACCTGAGGAGTGCAGCCAGGGAATCTTCTTAAATATCCTGGGATTCAGTAGGAAAAACTATTTCTTTCAGCAGATTGCTCGGTGCTTTTCCAGGCAAACATGATCCATCCTGCATTTGGCTGTAGGGGCCAGAGGTGGTGAGAAGCCTTTATCAAAGAGCCATTTCATTAAGTCAGGTGACATAGCATACAGTGGTCACCTCTTCAAAGACAGCTTCCCCTCACTGATACTCTGTCACTGTTAAAAACCATCTCTTTCACATCGATTTTTGGCTACTCCAAAATGGTTTGGGCAGTTTGCTGTGCTGCCAAAGGACAGTGCTGCCTGTAGGAAGGAGAAATTCAGGAAGGGAATCTGCAGGGGGGAGAAATCTGCCCCAGCCTGGGGTCCACCCACCCCTCTGCTGCTCCAAACCACAGAGCTTAATACAAGAAACCAGGTTGCAGATACCTCTTTGGCTCTGTGGTTGCCCAGATTCCTCCTCACTGTTTGCTGGATGGGTTTTCACTCATCCTGTTGCAGGGATACGGACACTAATTATTTTAAGTGATTTTTTTTTCTAACAGCTGGCTGTTAGCAGAGGAAAGGCCACATATTTTCCAGTGAAGCTCTACTTGTAATTATGCTTCATGGGGGATGAGCGAGTTTGGCAGAGCCTGAATGGCCTCTTGCTCCTGCCCTGGTAGCTCAGACTGGCATTTTGGGCAGCTGGGGCTTGCAGGATTAAGCCCAACTTATCAGTACATTATCTGAGGTCCCTTGGGAATCATGCCATCCTGTGTCAGTGCCTCAAAACCGAGCGAGTGATGGTCCTGAAACTCCAGGAGAGACAGATCCTGGGAGGAGGAGCTGGGAGAGCCCAGCTGGGGCTCCAGCTTCACATCCCTCACAGGTCACGTCTGGCAAGGCTGGAGCTGGAAAGGGGGGATCTGTGCCTGGGCTCGTGGTTGGTGCCTACAAGCACCTGCCTGAGGTGCTGCAGCAGCCCCACAGCGCTGCCCAGGCCTCATCCAGGAGCAAGGGCACATCTTATCCCGGGGTCTCCATGGCACAAGTAGCTGATGGGAACTGGATCAGGGTCCTTGCTGCTGCACGTTCTTCTCTGCTCCTGCTTTACTCTTTCACTCAGAGGCTTTGCTGGTCCTTAGCCTGGGCTTTCCCTCTCCTAATCCTGTCTAAAACATGGGTGTTTAACTCTGGGATCCATCCAGAGAGACACGGTGATGCCCAGCACACGCCTGGCCCCTCCTGCCATGCCAGAGCTGAGCTTTTTGGGAGGACTCAGCGAGGCAAACGGGCCTCACTCCCACCAACGTGGCTGTGCTCAGCCCAATGCCAGCCAGAGGCAAGACACACTTATCAGCAAACCAGATGGTTCCCATTCCCAGGACTGTAAATTTGGTGGTGGGGGGAGAGAAGAGTAAATAAATAAACCTCTCACAAATCTGCCTTTGAATGGAAAGTAAAACACTGCGGGACATCCCTCCCCCTTCTCCTCCCATGTGCGTAAAACCCACTGGAAACACACTCCGTTGCTGGGAAAAGTAAGGCAGCTCTGTTTTGATTTTGGTAGATAATCTTGTGCCGTGGAGGTCAGCCGGGCAAGGCGAAGAGGTCGTGATGAGGAGCAAACATCCACGCAGGACAGCTGCTGGGAGTGCTCTGGAAAAGCCAGGAATTTCGAAGAACACATCTGAGAGTCCCCAAGATGAGAACAAACAAAAAAAGTAAATTTGAGGTGGGCCGCACTTTCGCCTACGGTCTGTGTGAGTGAGTAGCTGGCCCTGTCATAGCCCCTGTTTTAATTTGTGTTGGGTGGGGTGTCAATGTACTGTATGCACATCACTCTGTTTAACAAACTCTATGTTAGAACCACAGTGTAAATGCTAATTTAATCAGATTTGTATGTAACCAGAATTTTATATACCCATTTGTCCCTTTTCTAATTTATGCTGTTTTATGTGTATAAATGTACTTATAGGGAGAGATATTAAACTTATGTCTTTGTACAGTATATACATACTATTTTAAACCAGGCAAAGTATTTTTGCAGTGATATTAGAGAAGATGCCATTTGCTATGTTTAAAGACAGAATAAAGTCACAGTCTGTCCCTGGCAGCTTCTGCTGTTCTTTGTGGGGCCCTGAAGATGTCAGTCTGGATTAAGTTTTGGGAGTGGGAGAGTGGGTTTGGGAGCTGGGGGGAGGACAGCTGCTCCCACAGGACCTGACCCACCTGGCCAAGTCCACACGAGTTCACTTAGGCTCAGCCAAAAAAAGATCTGGGTGTGTAGATCAGAATCCAAAATTGTTTCAGAAAACCCTCACTCAGCTGCTGAGAAATCCCCGTGGTTTCTTAGGTTTCAGTTGCACCTTCATTTCTGCCTTTGCGTCTGCCCAGAAATGGCCCCATAAGAGCTGTTTCACCCCACCTGTGCCCCTGGCATCACCTCTTCTCCCACACCTTCCCAGAAAAAGCCCTTCCCAAACACTGGGTGTTGTGTCACAGCACAGTCCCTGAGCTCTGCTGTGCAGGACAAGCTGAGCATCCTGCCCACACGGAGAGCAGCTCTCAGGGACAGCCCAGGACCCCTTCCCTTCCACAGACAGTTGGGTCTTACCATGGCCCCACCACCAAACCTCACCAGGCAGCTGGTGGGGCAGGCGCTCCATTTCCCAGAGCACTCATCTCGTGCCAGCTGGGAATTTTCTCTCTGCAGCCACAGACTTCCAGGTTCTCAGCACCAGAAGGGGTGTTTGCTCAGAGGGCCTGTCCTCCCCTGCCTTGTGCTCCCACCACCTGCTCCTGTAACTCCCATTTTAGAGGGAAAGCCAAGCAAATTTCCCAAAGGAATTCTCTCCCAAAGCCAGCTCTCACAGAAGGTAGTTTTAATGCAAGACCTGGATCTTTCCCAGCTACAAAGCCCTACAAAAAGCCTTCCCACGTGCCCAGAGCCAGCAGTGCCCTGCTCTGCAGCAAAGGGGACCCTCTGAGTGCTGCCCCAGAGCCACGACCCACTCACCTCCCTGCTTCCTACACGCAGCAAAGGTGACCCAGCCTCCATCCATGGCCAGCCTCCAGCCTGGAGCCGGCACATCCCATTCACAGACACCAGACTCGGGAAAGGAGCAGCCTGAGCAATTATTTGCTTAGAGACAAAGCTGTGTTGTTCTCCTCTCCGCGTGAAAATCCAGCGTGGCTGCGTGAGCCCCGTGGCACCGGCAGGCCACGTGCTGTGCGTTGCAGCAGGGAATCACGGCTGGATCCTTGGAATAATCGGCAACCGAGACGTTGTCTGCTGCAATGTCCTCCAGAGCTTGGGCATAAGCCCTGCTGATCACGGGCAGCACTGCCTGGTACTCCCTGGATGCCACATCCCAAGGCTCCTGCTCCTGGATGTCGCGGTCCAGGTTGAAAACGAGGGGTGGTTGGTGTTGCTCAGCCGGCCCAGTGCTCCCATCGCAAGCCATTGCCCCTCCTAGGGAGGAAATGAGGGAAAAAACCCTGGAGTTATGGGCTGCCCAGGAATCAACTCTGTATTCCTCACAGCCCAGGCCCAGCCTGTCCCAGCTCTTAGTCCAAGAGTGTTTCTGGGGCCAACAACGCCGGGCTGCAGAGCTGGGCTGGCTCTTGCTTGAATTAACCTGAGTTGGTTTCCACCTGTGTCTGCAGGGATCCGAGAATCCCAGAAGCATTCTCCCAGACTCCACAATCTCTAGCAGGGACACAATACCTGTGGTGTAAAAGGCCTTGTACTGAGCCAGCCTCAGCGCCTCGATCTCACCGACCTTCCCGGCTGCCCCACTGTTGGGGTGGAGCAGAACCTGAAGGAAGGACAGAAAAGTGCCGGTCAGCCCATGGCAGGGAAAACCTGCTCCACCTGTGCACCCATTTACAGTCACCACTCACCCCCTGGACTGAGCAACCAAGAGAGTTTTGATTGCTGAAGGGTGGGATGGTGGCAGAAGGACCCAAGGAAACACCAACATCTCCTTTGCACCTTCCTGGTCCTGCAGGACCCTCCAAATTCACCTCCCAATTCTATGGCAGGAAAGTGACCACAAAGGTGTGGGAGCTTTCAGCAGAGCAGGGCAGAATATCTTAAAATCATGGAATGATCTGGGTTGGAAGGGACCTTAAAGCTCACCTCGTTCCACCCCCTGCCATGGGCAGGGACACCTTCCACCAGCCCAGGTTGCTCCAAGCCCCATCCAACCTGGCCTTGGACACTTCCAGGGATGGGGCAGCCACAGCTTCTCTGGGCAACCTGTGCCAGGGCCTCCCCACCCACCCCAGGAAGAATTTCTTTCTCACATCTAACCCAAATCTCTCCTCTTTTCATGTGAAACCATTCCCCCTTATCCTTCCACTGTGTAATATTTGGGAGCCAGGATGGTCCCGGGCGCTCTGTCACCCAGTCCCTGGGTGCTCCAAGGGAGCCAAATCCCTGCCTGGAGCCAGGAGCCAGCCCCGAGCTGAGGGTGAGCTCATGCAGAGGCCACACGGGAAGGTGAGGTGCTGGAACATCCTCCCGTGTCCGTCTCCACCGCTGACTCACCCCGCTGTGCGAGGGCTCCCTTCCCTGACAACAGCACAGGGAACGGGCTGAGAAGGAAGGGAAGGAGGAAAGGGTGGGTCGAATCTCTCCCCCTCGGTATTTAGGACACTTGATCCACACGGGACAGCTGCTCTGGCACACGGGAGCGAGGAGACAAGTGAGCTGGACCATCCGGCGGCTCCTCTGCTCAGATCAGATCTGCCGCGGAGCCAGCGGCTTCACTGAGGGATGAGTCACTTGAGGTTTCCTCCCTGGGACTCGAGTTTAAAAGTGATTCAAGAAATTTCCACTGTGCTAAAAAATTAGAAACATCTGCTGGAGTTGTAGGCAGCTGTGGTGCCAAGTTTAGTAACAGCACTCACAGCTGATGAGCGTGGCAATGCCTTAGCAGGTGCCCGGCACAGAGCACCCAGATGTCCATCCCACACAGCCCAGCACGGAGCATTCCAGCCCCCCTGGGCACCCAGAGATGTTCGTCCTGTGCTGCCTGGTCTGGATGTGGCCCCTGTTTTCAGGGCCCAGTTGGTACCTCATCCAAGAAATGCCAGGATTCAGGGTAGGGGGTGATTTCTGAATGCTCTCAGTTTCCTTTATCTGTTTCATGTTTTATCTTTCCTTTATCTTATTTATGTTTTAGGGAAAAAAATAGCAGGGTGTGAAGTGGAAGAGGTGGTGCAGTGCGAGCTGCTGCAAGGAGGAACATCTGCAGCAGAGTCCCCTTCTGCTGACACTCCTCAGTCAGGATAAAACATCTCCAAAGCAGGAATCAGCAAATATTCAAGGCCCTGTGAAGCCAAAAATGGGAACTGCACCAATTAATCTGCCTCCAGCTTTAAAGCTTTGCCTACACCTTTAGCAGCACAGCTGAGATACTGCCAGCCCCGTGTAAGAGCACTCAAACCTCCCTTCCTACCAACAACACGTTCCTAAACCTCTTAAAACCCCTCACTAAGGAAATCTGTTATAATTTGCTGCATAATTAAGGAGCTTGTTTCAACTGAGCCCTTTCAAGAAACATTCCCAGGTCTGGAATTCTTCCATTAAGCTGTGACTTTGTTATTTCAATAAATAAAAAAACTGGAAGAGGAGTGGGGGTGAAAAGCCTTTTCTCCCCAGACAACCCATTGCCTGAACTTGGTGCAGTTGTGCATCCCTCTCCCATTCAGCCCTGACACCCAGCAAACCACTGCTCCCAGCAAACCATCATTCCCAATAAACCATCACTCTCAGCACACCATCGCTCCCAGCAAACTATTGCTCCTGGTAAACCATCGCTTCCAGCAAACCATTGCTGCCAGCAAACCATCATTCCCAGTAAACTCACCACTCCCAGCAAACTGTCATTCCCAGTAAACCATGACTCCCAGTAAACCACCAGTCCCCTCCTCCCAGCACTGCACGTGCAGAGGAGGGTTAATCCCAAGGAACTCAGCAGAGCAGGTTGGCCACATCCCATCCTCTTCCCTGTTTCATCTCCCCGTTCAGCAGAGGGTTCCATAAATACAAAGCAAATACCAAACCCCTGATGGACACGGAAAGCAAATCCAAGATCCCGCTGGGAGCTGGCTCATGGTGCTCGCAGGAGGGTGGACTTTAAAAGCAAAATCAGGATTTATCCATGGGACTGCTATTAAAGCCACTTCTTTTTTTTCTTTCTTTATCTTTTGGTTCTGCAAAAATCTCGTGGAACTCTGAGACAAACTTGTGGCCATCCTGCTTGTCCTGCAAAGCGTGGTTTTTTTGGGCTTAAAGGAGCTGGCAGCAGCTGGTTGTATGGACAGAGCTGTGGGATACGGGGTGGGCTGCCCCAATGGACATGGTAACAACAGGCACATTCCCCAGCTATGGAGCTGGGAGAAGGAGGGCTTCCTTACATCTTCATCTGGCATGATAAATAAAGGGATACAACTAGCTTTGAGCCCCTGGGATCTTCTCTTCCCCACACTGATGTACTTTTTGTGATTGGGAAGGAGACACACCATGCAGAGCACCACGGGCTGCCACAGGCCTGAGCATCCCCAGGATGGTGTCCCTGGGATTGTGGCACACAGGAAGGTGCAAAGATGCATGCACAGGCATTTCTTCCCATAATCCCAGATTTGTGAGTGAGACACAAAGCAGTCTTCATTAACCCAAAGCCCTTTTACCCCGATATCCCAAACCCAGCCTGGTACAGCACCCGGCCATCCCCAGCTGCCCTCCTCCTCCCTCCAGGTCAGGGGGTGATGCTCCCGTGGGTCCACACATCACCAGCTCTGAGCCTTTTTCCACCCCGACTTACCTGTTTTAGCTCAGGGGACTTGCTGTCAGGGGTGGGGTGTCACTGGGAGGGTGGCTCTGCCTTACCTTGTGCCCCTCATCCGACCACCCAAAGAGAACTGAGGACACATCCAAGCCGTCAAAGCGCCTGTTCGGGGGCAGCGCCACCCCAGCCAGGGCCACCAGCGTGGGGAAGATGTCCAGGGTGCTGGGGAAAGAGGTGGCTGCCATCAGTGCAAGGAGCAAGAATCCCTGTAGGGTCCCTCCCAGCCCAACCTGCGCCCCGCCGCCCCTCCAAAGTGCCTTGCCGGGGGTGAGGGGGGGCAGCTGCTTCCCAGCACCCACCCCAACAACTGAAAAGGTTAAACCCGGCTTCCAGCGGCGGCTCTGGCCCTGGCAAGCCCCGGCTTCACGTGTCTCCCACCCCCAGCCGGCTGCCGGCCAGGCGCTGCGGGTTCAGCCAGGATGTGCCTCCCCCCGCGCCCGCGGGGCCGGGGCACGGCGGGGCAGCCCCCTCCCGAGCCCCCCGGACACGGGGGAAGGCAGCGGGGGTCACCCTGCGGAGAAAGTGCAAGCGCAGGGAGTTTTCACGCCAATGACAGCACATCCCGTCGCCCCAGGAAAATGTGGTCTTGGCTTTCGCGCGGAGCAGCGCCAGCAGGACCGCCGGGAGGGAACAGGAGCGCGGTGCTGCTCCGCAAATTCCACCCAGCCCCGACAGCGCTCCCAGACACAGCCCCCCGCGTCTGCAGGGGCCTCCGGCACAACAGACCACTCGAGGCTCCCCCAGTGTGGAAGGACACGGGGAAGGAGCAGGTGACCCACAAGTCCCCCAGGCTCCGTGGGGATGCTCAGAGGGTCAGTCACTGCCCCCCCACCTGCTGCCTGTGGCTCAAAGCAGAGCCAATTCCCCACCTTCCAGCACATCCCCGCCGTGTGGAGGTCGAGCACCATCGTTGCTGAGGTGGGAAGGGATCACCTGGCCCTGCTGCCAGCCCTTCACAGCCTGGGCACAGACTCCCCCTCCGCGGTCCCCCTTCTCCCAGTAGGGACCGGACTCGACTCCAGTGGGATGGGGACATCCTGCTCGTGGCCCCCACGTCCGATCCCCACCCCCCTCATCCTACAGGACACAAGTGTCTGTCCCCCCTGCCACCACAGAGAACACCCCTCCTTCTCACAGGGGTCACGGGGTGACCCCACACCTCTAAAAGGAACCACCCGCAGCAGGTGTCCCATGGCCCCAGGGGACAGCGTGGCCAAGTGGCTATCAGTGGCCAAGTGGCACATTACAGCACCGCCCTTCCTGGGGACAGGGCTGTCACACAGGATCTGAGGAGTAGGCAGTGCTGAGTGGCGACAGGGACTCAACCCACACCCCTCTGGCTACAAAACGCCTGTGCTGGCAGCTCCAGGTGGGGTCAGTTGGGGCAAGGAAATTCCTGGAGGAGGAGGAAGCACCAGGTCCTCAACTTGAGGGCAGCAGGAGAGTACCACGGCCCTGCCATGGCAGTCCTGTCCCCACTACGATCCTGTCACTGCGGGTCTCCTGCCCAGAGCACGGTGGCGGTTGAGCGGAGAGAAAAAGAGCCCTGGGCTTAACGGTCCCCGGTTCTCCCATTCAACAAGTTTTAATTTAGCTGCTAAGAGACGGAGAGAACAAATAAGAACAAACACTGCTGCGAGGCAGCCCCGGCCGGCGCACTCACGGAGCCGGCCCCGCGGCCAGGCCAGCCGGGAGGCGCCCAAAGAAATCCTGGCTCCCCGCTGCATCCCTGCAGCACCTCGCTGGGGTCACACCAGGTCCCCCCAGAATGGCAGCTCACCTGGGCAGCGTGCCCGGGGTCCCGTGGGTGCTCAGCACCCTCAGGATCTGGCCCCCAGCACAGTGCATGTGGATGCTTCCAGAGTTGGATCAAGAAGCCCCAATGCAGCAGACGGGACCTCTGGAAATCATCACCTCATGAGGTGGGAGGACAGTGTGATTGAGGACAGAGGTGGTTGAAGATCCCCCCAACCATGGGTAGATGTAACCCAAAAAAAAAGGCATGAAGAAGTAGGATTTCGGTCAAAGTTTGCATCAAAGCAAAGGCCCCACTAGCGGGCACATCCCAGAAGCCAAATTGGGGAAGCCAAGTGCTTAAGGGAAAGTGAAAGCCACACTGCCAAACCCTGTCCTGGCCAAGAGAGGTTTAACAAAGAAAGTAACCCCGGCATCCTGCTGCTGTCTGAACACCAGGGAAAAGGGCCCAGAGGGATCAGCAGCTCCCTGCCTGCGGCCCACAGGGCAGAGCTGTGCAGGGTGAGAGACATCCCAACACCCTGGGCAGGACATGCTGTGAGCACTGCCCTGCCACGGTGATGAGCATCCTGGCACCCTGGGCACAATGCGGCAGGGAAGGCTGCCCTGCCCGGGGATGAGGGGGTGCAGGCAGCTGCAGGCAGCTGAACCAGCTCTCCCTATGCTGTGCCAGCTCGCCCAGCCCGCCCGGCCCCACGCCGCTGGCACAGCCCGGATGGTGCAATCTGCTTCTTCACCACCCTCCTGACCTACTTCTTCCGTGCCCTACTTTGGGCTGGGGCAGGGAAGGGCAGAGGCACAGCGGGTGGCTCCGACAATTAAACATAATTAAGAAAAGCCGACAAAGCAGTTTTTCTGCAGAAACCAGCGTGCAGGTGCAGGTCTGTGGCGGTGCATCAGCATTCCCCTGCTGGCTGCAGCTTCCCCGGCCCCTGGGCACGCTCACCCTCGCTCACCTCCCTGCTCCCCGCTCCAAGGAGGACGTGGAGCCAAGAGGTCCTGCCCAGTCCTGGCAGGCTCTTTGCCCAGGTGGCAGAGGCTGTCAGTGTTTCCATAACCCCAGGGGCAGAGGAGGTTCATGTGGATGGATAATGCTTGTCCTTGCTCAGCCCCGGCTCTTTCCGGGGATCCCACCAGGCAGAGGTCCCTCTGGGTGTGCAGAGGGCTCCCAGCCACACCTGCACACAGGTTTCATTCCCTTCCCAGCTTTTTGGTCTTCCTCATCAACTGGGGGAATTTTAGCTTCCCTATTGCACACACTGATCCTTGGGGGATGTCCCCAAGGGTGAATCTGAGTGCAGAGAAAAGCCACCTGTCCTGACACACTGCGAGCACCAAGAAACTCCTGCCCTCCACATCCCTCCACATCCCTCCATGTCCCTCCACTTTCCCTGTCCACGAGCTCAGGCCATGGCTGGGACCACAGTGGTGAAACCTTCCTGAGCTTCACCCATTGCTCATGTCCCCCAGGCTGGATCTGTGCTGCCTCCTGAAGAGAGAGTGTCTCATCCCACACAGCTGGGCATGGCCCCTTGGCAATGCCAGGCCGTGCTGGGGGGGGACACTGGGTGTGCTCTGACTCCTGGGGAGCTACAGAATCACTTTCCAAGCAGTGCAGCACAGCCCCTGCCTCTGCTGGATTTCCAGCTGTCCAACCTGCCAGACCGGAGCTGTGAAATGCAGGAGATAATGTCTGGAGATAACCTGGTCTTGAGAATTCCAGGGCTTGGAGGCAGGGCTGGAAGGGAGGCTGGTGGGACAGGGGGATGGGGACAGGCTCTGACCCTGCAGGTGCTGCCCTGGCTGCCTGAGCAGGCAGGAGTTGGCAGCTCTGCCCCATGTCCTGTGGAGGGGAAGGGTTTGGAGGTGAATCCATGGGGTGCTACGTGTGCTCCATCCCCTCTGCCAGACACCAGTGACTCAGCTTATGGCTCAAACCTTCCCCTGCCTGCAAAAATCCAGCTCCCAGAGCTGCCCTCGGGCCATGAGTGGCTCCAGCTTATCTCATGGACCTTAGAAACACCCAACACCTCCCCAGGGCCCACCAGCCAGGACCTGCTTCCAGCAGCTGAGACGTTCTTTCCCAATGCCCAGCAACCCCCTGGCCCCACCACCCTGACCTCCTTTCCCAATGCCCAGCAACCCCCTGGCCCCGCCACCCTGACCTCCACCATCCTGCGCTCCAGGGATGAAAGGAGATGGGGCATCCCACCACATTTGCTGTGCAAGGAGGGATGCAAGGAGAGGTGCAAGTCCCACATGGAGGGGTGCAGTTGCTGCCTGCAGAGGTGCAGTATTGCTGCAATAAGGGCCCCCTGCTTACTGTGGGGGCAGCAGCAGCCCTTCCCCTCTGCTCCCGCCAGATCCCGGCCCGGCCGCATCCTGCAGGGATTGCCAGCGCCATCTCCCTGGCCAGCCCTTCCCACAACCGCACCCTCCTCCACATAAAGCCATTCACAAACCACAAAGCCTGAGCCTGCTCCTTCGTGGGGAGAGAGAACATCGTCATCTTTTAATTATCGGGAGGCCCTCGGCCACCGCGGCCAGGAGGCACACGGAGCCCGGTGGCTGCTCACGCCAACCCACCGGCCTCACAAAAAGCCCTTTCAAACTCCTCTTTGCTGAAGCATTAAGTCTTGGGAGAGGACAAAAGTACAGTCTGGCACGAGGCACGGAATAACTAGTGCAGGCTGCTGCTGCTGCCAAAACCCAGGTGGCGACCTGGGGATGGTGGGTCCTCCCAAAGTGGGGTGGAGGGGGTGCCCCGCTCCCCGACGGGCTCTTACCTGAGCAGAGCACGGCTTGTCCGCTTGGCAGGGACGTGGCCAGGCCAGTACACCACCGCTGGCACACGGTGCCCTCCTTCCCAGGTCGTTTGCTTTGCTGAGCTCCCGCCTGCAAGAGAACAGGGCAGCGCTCAGCACCCTGCTGAGATGGGAAACCTCCTGACCCCCGGAGTTTCCCTGGCAAAGGAACCCTTCAGAGGCAGACACGGTGTAAATTGCCCTAAAACGAGGGTGATTTTGCTGGAGAGGATCTGGGTCAGGGGAGGGAGAGGAGGTACAGGAGTTTTTCAAAGAAGTAGGGAAAGGGGAAAAAAAAAAAAAA
>VZRE01001881.1:40062-55465 GCA_013396775.1 Cephalopterus ornatus
AAAAAAGGGCTCAATTTGGCACAGCTTTGTGTTTCTCCAGCGAGTGATGAGAAATGCAGCTGCTGCCGGAGCCGTCGCATTTCCATCCACTTTTGATGTCAGGTGAGAAAATGGAGCAGGCAGGAAATGTAGGAATTTGTTCCAGGGACTGCTGCCCTCAGCGAGGTACAGCACTGACTGCTCCCCGCCCCCCCGCCTCGGCCTGCTGGAAACCTGCTTCATTAAAAATACCATCCTGCTAATAACCCTCCTGTCAGCTAATGAACCTGATCCATCGTTTCCCTGACAGCACCCAAAGCACCCCTGCTTTGCCCTTGGGTTTGAGATGCTCTGCATGGCATGGGGAAGCTGCCCAGTCCCTTCCTCCACCTGGAGTGCTGAGCACAGGGATTGGGGTCGCTGAGCACCAAAATGGGAGTACTGAGCATCCAAACCGGTGGAAGTGTGTTGGAAAGCCTCTGCCTTGGCTGTAGCCCAAAGGGCCCCAGGCAGCTGAGGTGGGGGGGAGGGGGGGAAAGGGGCTGGGAATGGGGCAAACAGAAAATCCCAACGCGATTCACCGAGCAAACTTCCCAGGAGCAGCCTTTGTCCTGCGCCTTTCAGCGTGCACATGGCAACGGCGCTCGCCCAAAGCCATTTCCTCCGGGCACAGCCAAGAGAGGCACGGCCACCCTGCACTCCTCTGAGCCCCTGTGCCAGTCCCCAGCCCAGCCCGGCCTCTCCAGGAGTCACTCCCCGATCCGACAGGCTGATCCACGCTCCCAAGCAATGCTGATGTACCCACAGGGCCACACAGGGCACAGATGCTGAGGTGCTGGTGCCACAAGGGCTAGTCCTAGCTTCTGACCCTGCTGCCCGTCCTGCTGGCATATCCTCAATCTCTCCCATTCCCCACCTAAACTTTTGGTGTTTCCCCCCAGAGAAATCTCCTTGGGGCCTCCACAGTGGGACACAGCCAACACTGGGATCTCTTGTGGCTACTGGAAACATAACAGTGCTTCTAACACACATCATGTATGGCTAAAGTGAGGTGTCTTCCCCTGCCCTCAGAGACCCCAGGAAACCACAGCAATTACAGCAATTAATATCAATCCCCATCTCTGCACGTATATTAAATAACTCGTCCTCCTGGATGCATTTCCACAGTTTTTCCATGCATGGCCAGGGGTCTCTGGCAGGACAGCGGAGTGGGGGAATTCCCTCCAGCCGTCTCAGTGCCTCTGGCTGGTCAGGACATTGGAGCAGCCCATGGATGAGCTCACATTAACACTTTTGGGCAGTAAATGGGGCTGAAACACCCAAACCCAACCAGGGAATTTTCTCCAGGGTTGGGATGATGCAGCCCTGCTGCTGTGGGGACTTTCCAGGCTTTCCAGGAAAGCTGAACTGTGCATTCCCGTGGCGGGATGAAAAGCTTGGTCCCACCACACACAGCAGGTCCTCAGCACAGGGACACCAGGTCTGGAGGCTCCCAAACCCATCTCAAAATATGTCCAGCATCACATCCCCAAAATGTGTATCTCTATCCCAGTATCCCTCCTCGCTGTGCTCTCGGCCCCAAGGTGGGAAACAAGTTTTCAGGGTGAGCTGAGGACTGTGGGAAGCTCGCCAGGGCGGAGAAAGGGGCAGCACATACGGACATGCTGCTTTCTCTCCGTGAGGACCAACTCCAGTTACCACCTGAAATCAATGGAAAACATCCCTGGAATTTGAGTTGGAGCCTAAAAGGAAACACCAAGCTACATGACAGCAGCCTGTCCTCCCCTGCCCTCCCACTCCTCAGGGGCTTTCCTATGCTGGGGGATGATTCCCTCGGGATGGGATGGCCAAGCATCCCACCCTCCCAGCCCCCACGGGCGGGTGTCCGTGGTGCCAGCCCTGCCTGCAGCAGCCCCATAACGCCGGGCTGGCTTTCAAAACATCCGTGCAACAACCAGCCGAGGGATTTCCGAAGTCATCCTTCCAGCCGGTGTTTACAGCCAGCTCGGAGTGCCCTGCCAGCCCGACCTCCTCCCCAGCCTCGGCCATGGCCAGGATCCGGGTGTTTTCCCAGGGCGGCGAGGGGCTAAAAAAGGGGCCGTGTGTTTTCCTCGCCCTGTTCCCGAACGCCCGCACTGCCTGTACCATCTGCTCCGGTTTGTGACCGGTGGTTGCTCAAGAGCAAAACCCGGGCTGTCAGCAGGGTTTGTTTACTAGAAAATTAAGGTTACAAATTTCATTCCCGGGGCCAAGCCAGCCAGCCAGCCGAAGGAGGAAGGGCTCTGGGAATGGGAATGGGAACAGCAGGCCAGCCCGCCGGCAGCGCTTGCCCAGGGAAGCGGCCACGGTTGCATGGCCTGGGTGTCAGGAAGCGGAGGAGGGACGAGGCGCTCCCGCCCCGTTGACCCCGGGCATGGGGGGAACCGAGCCTGGCACGTTACGCCGCGTAACACGAGCAGAAGTGGGAAACGCCTGACTCATGAATGTTTTCTGGCCGAAATAAACCCACCAAGCAGATGGCTTGGCCGGAAAAGGAGGAAAGATGGGGAAAAAAAAAAAGAAAAAGAAAAAAAAGAAAAACACCCCAAGAAAACGGTGGAGAGAAAGAAAGCAAAGTCCCCGGGGTGCGGGGAGCATGCCGGGCGTGATGGGGCTGGGGGCCTGCTGGAGCTGATGGCAACATCCAGTCCCCAAACCAGCACCTGTCACCTCAAGTTCTGGGGTAACAGGGACTCCAGGCCCCCGCCCTCCCAGCAGTGGTTTTAGGGGAAAACTTGACTGTTCTGGGGTGTCTTGAAGCCCAGGGCAGCAGCCAGGGAAAGGCTGGGGGCGGAATGCTCCCCATCCCCCTCGATGGGCAATGAAGGGATTTGTGGAGCAGCCCCTCTGCACCCCTGGGGACTGGCAGACCCCCCTCCCAACTCTGCCAGGTTACCTCGCTGCCTCTGCCAGGCCCCCACGAACGGCCCCAGGCGTCCTGCCAGCTCACACTTCTGTGCCCAGGGGCCATTGTCACCTGCAAGAGAAAGAAATGTCTCCGTGAGTGACACCAGGACCAGAGGGTGGGAGGGAACACCTCCACAGTGGGGCAATGGGCAAGGAAAAGTGACCCTTCCATCCCTCCTTCCCATCCCTGTTATGCCTCCCCACAGGAGCAAGAGCAGCACGATGATTGATTTTGGTTTCTAACAGTTTGTTTCCAAGGGATGAGCCCTGGGTGAGGAGCGGGGGGAAGGGGAGCGGCTGCCACCAGCTTTGGGCGTTAATGAGCGGTTCCTGTCCTCAGGAGCAAGACATCCTCATTAGGGAGGCTGCTCAGCAGAGAGCGGATTTGGGCTTCTTAATGAGTGAGGATTTGTGGCTTAATTAGGCGCGGCCGAAGAAGGGTGGCAGGGTGGGCGCCCAGCAGAGTGACTGCAGCGCCCTGGGACCCCCATCCCTGTGATGTGACCGCTCCCCATCCTCGGAGCAGCGGCAGCATCGAGGGCAGGGGACAAACACAGGTCCTGCCCCCCGACCCACCTGCACGCCGGGGCTGGCGCCAGGGCAGTCACCAGGGTCACCCCCAGCCCTGCAGCCACCTTTGCTGCTGTACCTGTGAACCACAGCAGCGTGTTGCCCTTCCCGTGGCTGTCGGCCACCTGCTTTATCCGTCCCACCAGGGCATCCATCTCGCTCAGGGAGGCTCCGTAGATGCCCCTGCCCGAGGAGGGGGCTGGCTGGGGGTCCCACAGCGGGACGTGCATGTGGGCCAGCGCCAGGTAGAGGAAGAAGGGGCGTCCACTCTCGCTGCACAGGAGAGAGAGGGAGAGTGTTCAGCCTTCAGGGCACGGCAGTGGCAGGAGGTCACTGGGGTGGTGGCACTGCCAAGCCTGGGGACACAGACCAGTGGCTCTTCCGCATCTCCTGCGGGAAAAACACCCTTAGTGCATCAGCTGGCTGCAAACCCTTGCAGGGGGGGATGCTTGGCCTCTGCTCCTGCTTAAGCCTTTCCCCATGGCTCCTGCCATTGTCCACTGTCCTCCTGTTTGGGACAGACTCACCCCTTCCTCCATCTCCAGTGGCCACACACGCTGTGCTGGTGCATCCCAGGCACCCACCCACTCCCCTCCCCTCTTTCAGGGGCCCATTTTGGCCCTTTGTTCCCCTCTCCAGCAAGTGCCTGGACCTGACAGTGACATGGGCAGAGGATGAGCCACAGCAGGACACCCACACTGACCCCAGGCATGGCCTTGGCACCGCTGAGCAGCCTCAGACAGGGAGCGCAGCACGTTCGCCCACTGTGTGCTGCCCCACTGCCTGCTCACTCCTAAATCATCAGAGGACATGTCCTGTTTGCTTGTTTACAGCTATATTTATCTCCTCCAACGAGTCCTGCTCTTCCTCAGGGACCTCCGAGGGGAAGGGTGGGATGGCCAGTGGCGGGGAGGGGCCGGATCCCAGGGACGTGTCCCAGCCCGCGCACGCGCCCGGCTCCGGCCGCCCCATCGCTGCCTCCAGAAAGCTTTCAGGGCCCCTCTGACGTGTGTTTTGGCACTTCCTTCCTTAACCCGTCACCTGGGATGGAAAGTGAGTAAAACCCATCCCACCTGGAGCTGCCCCATCCTCTCCCACGGCACTGGAGCCCTGCAAAGGGCTGTGCCCAGCCCCTTGCAAATCTCCACTGCAAAAGTGAGACCTTTTCTCACGGGATGCCAGAGACCCTGGAGCAGGGAAAGCTGCTTCTCCCAGCTTGCATCCCACCACTCCAGCATCCAGATGAACTCCTGGCTGTGGTGTTCAGCTGAACATCCCGCTTGCTTATCACAAGGACACCTCAGAATTGTCCCAGATGGAGCAAACGTTTAATTGATAACTGAAGACAGGAGTCCCTGACTTTTGCTCCCACGCTCACTGTGCACAAGCAGTGCCACGTCTGTGTCACAAATTGCTCAACCTTGACAAGACTGGTTAAAAAAACACCGAGATGGCAAATCCGGTGTTCTTTTGTTGCCCTGTAATGAATGAGTCAGGCAGGGGAAAACTGGAATAAGCCATCAAAGGGAAGGAGAGAAAAGGCAGGCACCTGCTTAATCCTGTTCTCTGTGAACGCGGATAACCCCAAAACACTTCTGGGACTTTAAAGGTTTTTCCTATTAACCCAGAGCTCACACACTTGGTTTCACAGCCAAACAGCATCTTGGCAGCCCAGAGGGCTTGGACAGGAGGGGGGACTGCTGCTGCCCCACAGCCCAGAGCCTGAGTACCCTCAGCATCCTGACTATGTGTCCAAGCCATGTCACAGACAATACTTGATACCCAAAGGGATAAACTGTAGATATCGTGCAACAAAACAGCACCCAGGTTTATAAGGAGCCATTTCCCACAGCCTGCTCCCTGCCCAGCCTTTTGTTCATCCCCATGACACAAACCTAACCCCCACGATCCCACTACTGTGGCCCTTCCTTGGGTCTGTGCTATCCCTGGATGCAGACATGGGATGGGCTGGGACTCGGCTGCCCGGCAGTGCTTCCTCTCCTCACACTGCAGGGAGGCATTTTGCAAAGTCACAGCTCGTAATCCGCCAATAATGGGGATTAAAATTACACAACCCATCCCCAGGGCTAGGGGACGTCATTTGGAGGAGCCACTTTGCTCCTCAGGGACGAGCACACCCCGGCACCTCGTGTCCTGTGAGCCCGGGAGAGGCAGAGCTTGAAGCCCAGGGACCTTGGAGTGCTTTATCCTCAAAATGGATCAAACCCATGAGACAGGGCAGGTTGAAACCCCTCTGGGTGCTGATCTGGTCCCACTGGCAGAGCTGCCATGGGCACCCATTTCAGCACCTCTCCCACACCCCTGCCAGCACTTCATACCCAGGGAGGTACCTCCACTGCCCCACTGCCACTGCAGAGATGGAGGGATGGAGGACAGATGGAAGGAGGACAGATGGAAGGAGGACAGATGGATGGAGGAGAGAGGGATGACAATGTTTCCCTCCCTCCTATTCCCGCTGGCCAGGACCTTGCTGTACATTCCCCCCAGGAAGGAGGCACAGCCCAGCTCAAATGCTTTGACCTTCCTCATAAATGGTGGTTTTAAAAACACACGATCCCTTAGAGGAGATGCACCAAAAGGCTTCCATCCACAGTGTCCCTATGGGACACCAGTGTCAGTCTCAGTGGCTTCTCCCACTCCAGCGGGAAGCCAAGCCACAGAGACCCCAGATCTGCTCCCCAGGAACCACAGGGCAACACCCATCTCCCCCAGCACTGCAGAGCGCTCCTGCAGTGACCCAGGTGCTCTCCCAGCAAAAGGGACAGGGGACAGCAGGTGTCCCCTCACCTTGCCCGCTGGATGAACCGCGCCGCCTCCTCCGCGTAGCGCGTGGCCAGGCTGCCGAGGGCGACGGGCTGCTGGACGATGGTGACGTTCTCAAAGAGAGGAAGAGCGACCTCAGTGTAACAGTCCTTCCTCGCCACCCTGCTGGGAAGAGTCACCAAACACTTGCAAATGGAGGGGGGACTGGTGTGGGAGCGGGCACGGAGCCTGGCGGTTTTCCTGGCCATCAGAAAGCCAAGGAGGGGAGAAGAAAGGGGGTGATGCTGATGTCTGTGGGACTGACCCACCTTCCCAACACGCACCCTGCTGTGGGGTGCACAGGGGTGAAACTGGGTACGTGGAGTATGAGCGGAGGTGACCACAGCAAAGGGCAGCTCTCGGGGCTGGGGACACTGATGCAAATACCCACCTCCCCGTGCCAGCACCCGAGTCCCTCACGCCCCCGTACCTGGCAGCTGTGCTGTGCCGCGGGCAGGGCGGGCAGGGCGGCAGGTTGTACCCAGGGGTGTCCGTGCAGCCCATGTCGTGGCTGTAGGGGATCCCAAAGTAGTAGTCGAAGCCTGAGAGGCAAGCGAGGGTGTCAGCGGGGTCAAGGTGACCGCAGGGCCCTCAGCTCGTCCCCGCTGGCACAGCCCTTACCGCGGGAGTTGGGGTGATGGCGGCCGTGGTGTCCCAGGTGCCACTTGCCTGCGTGGAAGCCACAGAACATCATTTCAGAGGTTACACAGCTACAGCCACCCCCAGCCATCACCCACGAGGTGCCCGCAGCGCTGGGGGCTTTAATCTTGCTACAAGAAAGGCTCCTTGTTTGTGCTGGCAGCATTTCCAGAATGCTGTCTATTTTTGCAGAAACCCAGAAAAAATGCATAAGGTATCTCATGCCTGTGCAAAGTGAGTGTTTCCAGCCTTAAAAGGCTCTTTCATGTGTTTGTGTTCTGAGCAGACGGCTTTCTAACCCCTCCCAAACAGCCAGCTTCACCCTCTGACCTCCAGCACGCATTTGCTCCCACCGAATGCACTGATCCAAGAGGGAGAACTCCAAAAACTGTGGGGCAATGGTGAAACCGAGGGATTTTATTTGACAGCACGATGTGTGCACCAGCAGGAGCTGCAGGTGCAAAGGGCTTGTGCCGGCTGGGGGGAACCCACGGTGACAGAAAGGTGCCCAAAGTCACAGGGCCAACGGCACCGACCACGGCGTGGGATGCAGGATGGCAGAGCTGCCGAGCACAGTCGTGTTTGCTCAGGAAAAACCCAGCACATTCCTTGTGAGGTGAAGCAATTAGAGCCTAAATGGAGAAGTCTGGATTTTCAGGCAGTGTCGTATGTTCGAAAAGAAGATTTTAATCTGGGGATTACGTAATCCAAGGGAGATGTGTGAAATCTCTCACACGTGATCCTTCAGACTCTCCTTTCACTGCCAGCATTCCACTTAAGCACCTGCAGCCACCTTGCTGCAAGGGATGGGCACGGGCGTCTTTGTCACCCCTTGTCACCTCCCCACCCCAGCTGCCCCCCTGACATTTTGGGCATTACCTATTGCCCCTGTGCTGTACCCAGCCTCCTGCAGGACCTCAGCCAGGGTGGTCTCGTTCAGGGGGAGGCCACCGACCGATGTGATGGCGAAGTTGTGGGTGACCCCGTTGCGCACCCCGAGGCGCCCCGTGAGCAACGAGGCGCGGGACGGGGAGCAAGTGGATGCGGCTGAGTGGAAATCCACGAACCTGGAAAGTTAAAGGACTCTTTGTTCACAAGCCTCTGTGTGCTCTAACGCTGCCTCATTCCTCCCTGCTCCCCTGCATGCATCCCCTTCTGCCCCAGGGATGAGAGTTGGGAGCGGGGGATGAACCTCGCAGGTCTCACCAGGGATGGATGGACCTGCACCCCAAGGTACCGGGCTCTGGCCCTCCCCGTGCACCCAAATCCACATCCGTTAAATCCCTTCCAGTCCCATGGGAGTGAATTCCCCTTTGCTGCAGGACAGAGTAACCAGGGATGCTTGGACAGGGCAGGGAAGGGGGACAGACATTACCTTGTCCCTTCGGCAGCCAACTGATCCAAGTGCGGGGTCTCCTTGGTCTCTGCCCAGTTGGCCCCGAGGTCCCCCCAGCCCACATCATCTGCCAGGATGACGATGAAGTTGGGCTGCCCACACCACCCACAGGGAGCCCAGAGTCCCACCAGCACCACGGCGAGCACCAGCACTGCCTGTGGGGACGGGGTCCCCATGGTGCCACACGTCCCCTCCCACCCACACTCCGGCACCGGCGCCTTCGTCCTCCCCAGACTCCCTCCCCTGTGTCCCTGTGGATCCAGCTGAGCTCTCCCCAGGCCCTTGCAGCGATGCCAATGTCCCCTCCTCAGCTGGTCCCGTGGGGCCGGGGGTCTGGGTTTGCTCCCTTGGCTGCCGACCGAGCTGCGACACCTCCTCCGTCTTTCACACCCAAGCACAGCTGATATTCCCGAAATCGGCGCCAGCAAAGGTGTTATTCTTGGAAGTCAAAAACACCCTTTGAAGTCACTGTCACCCTATTTATATCTTTCCTTCCTTCCTGGTAAATATCTAATTAGACACCAAACCAAAGCGGTATTTTCCCCTCCAGGAGCGGCTCGATCTGCGGCGGCAGCTCCTCTCCCTTCACCACAGCCCAGGGTGGGGGTGTTTGTGTCCAACAAACGGCTCCTTCCCTGCAGACTGAGCCCCTCAGCCTGGCCTTCAGGTGGAGAAACAACTGCTGGGGCTGTGTCAGTCCATCCTTCTCCTCGCACGGCTACAGCATCCCCTGTGCAAGAGAAAGCAGCCGCAGTCAGGACTTGCCGAGTGCTCCTGCACCCCGGCCCGGGGCAGGACGCTTTCTCCACGCGCCGAGCCTCTGCCTTTGAAGTTGTATTTTTTGCTGCCTGGCTCATGATGGCTCAGCTGGAAAGGGCTGGGAATAACGAGGGCCCCTTTCCCACGTCCATCGCTGGGGCTGGGATGGTTTCCCGTGCTCCTGCCGTGCCCGGGAGCAGCACTGCTCCCTCCCGCCCTGCCAAGGGCTGTCTCCTGAGCACTGCAGGGTGCACGGCACCACGGTGGGGGACGTGCAGGGCACTGCCTTCATGTGTGACAACTGACAAGTGTCTGAAGCTCATTTTCTAAATTTAGTTCTGCTCCTGCTGCCCCACTGCTGCCAGTGCACCAGAGCAGGCAATGCAGCCCAACTGCCAGAGCGAGCTGCTCTCGGAGGCAGGGATGCAGGAATCCAGACAAACCCAGAGGCAACAAACTCCAGGAATACCCAGGCTTACAGGATTAAGCACATCTGACTGCTTAGGGCAGGATTTGGCCTCCAGTGGTGGAGCTGTTCAAGGATAAGCCCCCCAAAGACCGATGGCAGAGATGGAGCTGTGGAACACAACCCCCTGAGCACAAAGTTATGGCCAAAGGGAGATGAAGTTGCAGAGATCTGCCAAAACCCCACTGAGCCCTGTGCCAGGAGCTCTGCACCAGCCCATGGGGATGGTGTGGGGACCTGTGCCTGGTCTGGGGACAACCAGGACCCAGCTGAGGCCAGTGCTGCAGCAGCTGTCCCCAGCCGGCACCAGCAGCCTTGGGAAAGGAACATGCCATGAAGGATGCAGCTCCCATGGGATGGTCAACACAGCCAAGCAGGACAACATCCATTAAGACAAACCATGAGGGTGAGTAGAGAAGGCAATACTTGGAAACAAAAGAGGAGAAGGTGACAGGAGGAGGCAGGAGAGGGAACAGGATGAACCCCATCCGTAGGCCGAGAGGTTTGTGGCTCGCAAAGCAAATCATTCCCAGGTTTTGCTGTTCACATCTTTTAAAGCTTTGGGCTGTCTCTCGGATCAGCAGCTCCAGGGCTGTCAGTGTAGCACTGACGTGATTAGGGATGTGACTCCATTCATAATTCATAGCTCACAGTGTTAATTTATGAAGCCTGGAGGCTCTTGGTACATCAGCTAATGGGGGTGGCATGTGGTAGGCTGGGGGGCTGAGCCATGGGAGGGGCTGCCCAGCCCTGCCCCAACAAAGCCCATGAGCCCAGCTCCTGTTCTGCACCCTCCTGCAACCTCACAGCTTGTCCCTCATGATCCAAGTATCAAGATCAGGTACCTGGACATGTTATCCCTGGGATAAGCCCTGGTGCCCGTTCACTGCCACGCCAGGACCTGCAGCATCTCTGTCCCCCTCCAGCTTTGCTACAGCCAGATCCACCCAGAGCTGAAGGACCAACTTTTAGCTATTTTTGCAAAAAAATAATGACTCGGAAGAGATTCCCCCAGGCTGACTATGGCGTGAACACGGCTGTGGCGGCACCTCACCTCATGCCAAGCAGGAAATACCGCACAGGTGGTTACAGCTGGATGAGCCACCTGGGAGGGAGGAATCACTCCAAGGATCCAAGGCCTCGGGATAAGCAGCATTAGCACCCTGCTGGGCATCGCTCTGAGCCAACAGGGCGCACCCGGGCGTCACAGCACGCCCCTTGTCCCAGGGCAGGATTAAACAAACAAGCATTTTGCAAGCCAGACAAGGCGGTTCACAGAAACTCGGGATAATTCCAAACCAGAAAAACCAGTTTAGAAAAGCCCCAAACCTTCTCCAACCAGGGCACCCTGGGGTTGGCCCCGGGGCACAGGAGGGGAGATGTCTCTCCGGGATGTCACCGCTGGTGGTTGCCACCGTGGAGTGGCCGCCCGGCACTGGCAGTATCTGTCATGTATTTATTACACATTAACCAGAAAGTTTACAAATCTTGGGGCCAGCAAGATCATTTTCACATTTTTCACATTCTTTCACATTTTCACGCCTGCCTGGAGGGCAAAGCAGTGGCCAGAGCCCTGAAAAACCTGATGCCCTTTGAAGCATGTCCAGCTGTGCTGTCCCCCGCTGGCACCCAGGGCTCGCACCCCACCCGGGGTGTCACAGCTCTGATCTCCTGCCCAAACCCACACTGATGGCCCTGTTCTCCTGCTGGAAGTCCCAGCAGGTATCTCCATCCTGGCTGCAAAGAGCAGGGAGATAAGGACACAGTAGAGGATGAGAAATTCAAACCGGAGCGGGCACCCGCTGTTATCCAGAACCACTCCAGGGGCTCCCAGCATCTCCCCTTGTGCCAGCCAGGGTCAGGGAAACTGAGGTAGGAGAGCAGAAGTGATGGCTCAGCTGTGCACTGACCCCATGGCTGCAAAGCGATGCAGGATGGGGACATGTCCCCATGATGTGACTCCTGGCAGTGACCCTGACCCCACTGACAATGCCCACCCAGAGCCTGGAAGGGATGGATAGTGGGACAGACAGGCTTTCAAAGGGGGGAAAACAAACAAACAAACAAACAAATACATGTTTTCTTTGCAAATTAAACTTGCACAGACTTTATGTTTGACTCCAGCACAGAGAAGAGCAGCAGGTGCCTCGTGAAGGGTTTATCCATGGGGCAGAGGGTGCAGGAGCTCTGTGCCTGCCCCGTTGGGCCTCCTCAGTCCCAAAATGTTTACCAGTTAAGCCCCATTCCCGGTACAACCGTCCTGACAATGCTCTGAACAGAGTCAGGACTTTATTCCAGGAAGAGGTTTTCTGCTGGAATAGTTTATGCTAGTTCCCCTAACAGAATAAGCAGCACCGACAAAAACATACTTCTGCAGATTTACCAGGATTTCTGCCAGCTCCTGGGACAGGAGAATGTTTTTCGCCCATGTCTTTCAGAGAAAACATTTCACATGCCGAGCAGGGCCGGGCAAACCCCGGCAGAATAAATGAACTGGAAGTCCCGGAGCCATCCGGCGGCACAGCTCAGGGGCCCGCGCTCCCCTTCCCTCCCCTTCCCTCCACAGCCCGCCCTGTTTTCCAGCTCCCGGCTGATTTATGCCCACCGACAGGAGGCTTGCTCTGCTTCCCTGGGGATTACAGAGCTCTCCAACACCAGCCACGCACCCGGGCTGCAAAAGTTCCCCGGGATGATGGAGAAGCACGTCCTGGTGCAAGCGCTGCCAGGGATGGGGTGGACCCACAAGGGATGTGCCGGGGCAAAGAATCCTGGCAAGACACAGCCAAGCCAAGCAGCAGGGAAATCCCTCCAAATTGGGCACATATCCTGGGGGAAAAAGGATTTTAAAGCAGGGCTGGGAAGCCCTGGGCTGGAGAGTCTGCAGCCACCATCCCCATTGCCCCCACAGGGCCCCTCCAGCCCTCATTGCTCCCCCAAAGCCTTATTGCTCTTGGAAGGCCCAAAGGAAAGGAATGAGAAGGTGAGGCAGAGACAGATGCAAAGGACTGACAAGAAATACCAAGGAGTAAATCGCTTTGGGTTTCTCATGCCAAAGATATTTGCATTCTTATTTCTCCCCTGGAGGCACAAACCTCTTCTGTTGTCCCATAACCACTTGCACTGTGGATGCCAGGAAGAATTTCAGCACGGGGAGGGTGACCCATTTCCAAGGAAAAGCCTGTATAACTGGGATATCAGCTCTACAAGGCCAGAGGGGTGGTCACCCTTTATCTGTGCCCCTGAAAGGCAAGATATGGATAAAGGGCAACCACCTCAGAGGAACCTCGAGTTTCCTTGGAAGAAGGGGTTTTCCTGTGGGACAGGGCGATACAAGGTTCCCAAGGACACACAGGGCACAGTCCCATGGCCAAGCATTTGGATTTCAGCCTGTTTAGGGACTGCAAGGAGTGAAGCTGCTGGAACATCCCTGTGAGCACCAGCACTTGCTGGAGGCAGTGGCTCTTGAACAAGCACTGCCATGAGAAACCAGCAGCAGCTTTCCCGAAGTTCTCAAATGAAAGCAGTAGCTAATTCGCCTCATTTTGGGAGATTTGCAGAATGTTGCCCCCACTGCCCTTTGCTGTGCCATCCCACTAGCCATCCCATTGTGACAAAAGAAGGAAAAAGCAGGAGAAGGGACTCTGGCCAAACCAAACACAGCAGCCCTTGCACTGAAGGAACATTTTAACCTGGATACTGTTTCCAGGGATATGAACCAGGATCACCGGCTTCCACATTAGCCCAGCAGTCTGTGGCGGGGTCCTGGGCCAGCACAGAGGGCAGACCCCAGGAGAGCAGGTGAGGAGGGGTCTGCTCACTGCCCCAGTCTGAGCCCTCTGCTACTCCCTGCAGGCAAAAGTCACCGGCCCACGAGCCCCAAGGAATGGTGCAAGACTCCAAAGCCTCTTGGCAGCATCCATCTGCTGCACTGGGATGCAGCAGCAGCAGCAGTGGCTGTGGCACAGCGAGCCCCAGTGCTGTCAGGTGTCTTCCTTTGTTTTACTGATTTCAAGGAAATTTAGAGGACTTAAGCACTCATTGCTTTAGTTCCATCCCTCTTTGCCAAGCACTGCTGGGCACAGGAAGAAACCCTGCCCTGTGCTCTCCGTGCCAGATGTTAGGCTGGATCTCAGGGAAAGGTTCTTCCCCCAGAGGGTGGTTGGCACTGACCAGGCTCCCCAGGGCAGTGGGCACAGCCCCAAGGCTGCCAGAGCTCCAGGAGGGTTTGGACAACACCCTCAGGGACAGGGTGGGATGGTTGGGGTGTCTGTGCAGGGCCAGGAGTTGGATTCCATGATCCTCGTGAGTCCCTTGCAACTCAGGATATTCTATGATTCCGGGATGACAGAATCTCTGCTCCCTTCCCCATCCACGTAGGTGGTGACTCGGAATCTCCTGCTTCCCGTTTGACTCACAAATCCCTACTTTTTAAGCTCCTTACACAAGGGAGATGTTTTCCCCTAAAAATACAACTAAGCAAGATGCTTTCCCCTAAAAATTCAACTGAGGGAAATGTTTTCTCTAAAAAAAAAAATGCAACTAAGGGAGATAGTTTCCCCTAAAAATTCAAGCAAGGGAGATGTTTTCCCCTAAAAGTACAGCCAAGGGAGATGTTTTCTCCTAAAAACGCAACAAAAGGAGATGTTTTCCCTTCAAAATGCAACTAAAGAACAAGTTTTTCCCTAAATATGCACCTAAAGGAGATGGTTTCCTCTAAAAAAATGCAATTAAAGGACGTGTTTTCTCCTAAATGTGCAACTAACAGAGATGGTTTCCCCTAAAAATTCAATCCAGGGAGATGTCTTTCCCTAAAAGTACAACTAAGGGAGATGTTTTCCTTTAAAAATGCAACTAAAGAACATGTTTTTCCCTAAAAATGCAACTTAAGGAGATGGTTTCCTCTAAAAAAATGCAATTAAAGGACATGTTTTCTCCTAGAAAAATGCAACTAACGGAGATGGTTTTCTCCTAAAAACTCAACCCAGGCAGATGTTTTTCCCTAAAAATTCAACCAAGAGAGATGTCTTTCCCTAAACAGTCAATGCAGGGAGACCTTTTTCCCCGAAAAATTCAACCAAGGGTGATGTTTTCTCCTGAAAGTACAACTAAGGGAGATGATTTCCCCTAAAAAATTCTAGCAAGGGAGATGGTTTCCCCTAAAAAAGTCAAGCAAGGGAGATGGTTTCCCCTAAAAACTCAACCAAGGGAGATGGTTTCCCCTAAAAACTCAACCAAGGGAGATGTTCTCCCTCAAAAATGCAACTAGAGAACATGTTTTTCCCTAAAAATACAACTAGAGAACATGCTTTTCCCTAAAAATACAACTAAAGGCGTTTGGTTTCCCCTAAAAATTCAACCAAGGGAGATGCTTTCCCCTAGAAGAACAACTAAGGGAGGTGGTTTCCACTGTAAAATTCAACCCAGGGAGAGGTTTTTCCCTAAAAACGCAATGAAGGGAGACGTTTTCCCTAAAATCACAACAAAGGGAGGCGTTTCCCCTAAAAACGCAACTAAGGGAGACGTTTTCCCTAAAAACACAACTAAGGGGCACGTTGCGTTTCCCCTAAAAACGCATCATGTGCTGCACCCAAAGGGGACAGGGACACTCTGGCATCCTCAGGAGCACAGGGGCGGGGGGAGTTCCACCTGCGCTCACCCCCAGCCGCATCCCCATCCCCGGGGATGCTCCAGCGGCGCATCCCGCCGCTCCAGCGGGGACGGGACCCGCTCGGGCACCTGCTCCCCGCGGGGCGCGGGTCTCTGCGGCAGGGGCGGGGCTGGCGGGGGGAGGGGGGTGTGTGTGTCTCTATCTCTCTCCTCTCTCT
>VZRE01001881.1:56886-108570 GCA_013396775.1 Cephalopterus ornatus
TGGCGCTGTTCCCTCCCCCCCCCCATGCAGGTGTGGCACTGTGCCCTTGCAGAGTTGTGGCAGTGCCGGAGTTCTGCAAGGAGCTCCGAGTGGGACAAAACCTGCCCCTGCACACCCACAGCCCCTGGGTGACACGGAGAAGGGCTGAAGAGACCCCCATGACATATGGGGTGATCCCCTCCAACCACTCCTGTTCTGGGGGGTGTAAGTGGCCCCAAGGGCCGCAGAGGAGCTGGTGGCAGCAGGGGGTTGTCCCCACGCCCTGTTTTGAGGTGTGGGCAGCCCTGAGCTGCCACTTTTGGGGCAGACAAGCTCCCCAGGAGTTACTGTCATCCTGGAGCCAGCGGCTGTGGGATTCTGGACACCACAACATGTGACAGCGGGTTCTGTCACTGACTGATCCTGCGGCAAATGGGTGTCACTGAGGTGTCACCGGGCAGGCAGGGGGTGCAGTGGGGAGGACGGGTGCCCCGGGGCGGGTTTCTGCAGCTCCACCAGCCCGCACTGGCTTCCGCGGTGGATCTTTCACGAACTGCACCCATCCACCCCCTCACACCGACAGAGAGATGACAGCTCCCCGGCTTGGCTGCTGGGAACAGCCCGCCCGGGTGCTGAGCTGAGGGTTTCTGGTCCTGGGCTCACAGGGCGCCAGCAGGAAGGAGCCCATGGGGTGGCAGAGGCAGAAAAATCAGCCCAATTCCTCTATTTAATCCCTCAGCAGCACAGGGACTGGCTTGTGGTGCCTTCGGGAATGCTCCAGCTCCTAGACTGTGCCTCTTCCAGCAGAATTCAGCTTAAACTCATGCCTGGCTCCCTGTCCCCTCTTTCCCAGATCCAAAATGACGGTCAAAGCTGTAAAAATGCCGTGCACCTCTGCAAACGTTTATACTAAAGTGCCTGACGGAGGATGGGGCTGGACAGTTGCTTTTGCATTCTTTGTTGTGGAAGCCCTGACATACGGCATCATAAAATCATTTGGAGTCTTCTTCAATGACCTGATGGAAAGCTTTGATGAAACCAACAGCAGGATATCATGGATAATATCCATATGTGTGTTTGTGCAGACCTTCACAGGTAAGAGGAGCAGGTGCTCGGCACGGGTGCAAGGGGCAACTGTACTGCTGACTCAGCAAACAAGGACCTGGCACCTGTGACTTTCGTGTCCCTAATGGCTCCACTATAAATTAAATAACAGTCATAAAGCTCAGAGGCTGCATGGAATGCTAAGAAGTGTCTGTCTCACCCTTTGAGCCCTGGCTCGTGTCCTTGCATGGTGCATGTTCCATGTCACTGGCCTTGGCCCAGCTGTTCAGGTCTCACCAGCAAGGGGCAAAAACTGGAGTTTTGAAACCATACTCTGCAGTGAAAAGGATTAGAAGTAGCTGGAGCCTTGCTGAAATCCGCTGGTGTCTGGGGATGTGGCTGCAGTTTGTCCCAGGCTCCCACGCACTCGTCTTTTAAGTCTGTTGTGATGGTTTTTTTAGCACGTCCTCAGTGCCTCGAGCTGTGCAGCGCTCCAGGGATGGCCCCGGGGTGACACGGTGCTGTGCGGGGAGGGGGCACAACAGGGGGACCTGGGCAGGAGCATGAGAAGAGCCTCTGGAGGAGATGGTGGCTGGTGAGGCTGCTGAGTTAGGTGTTGACCAGGGCTCTCTCCCTCCCCAGCTCCTCTGTCGACGGTGCTCAGCAACCGCTTCGGTCACCGCTTGGTGGTGATGGCCGGGGGGCTGCTGATCAGCACCGGGATGGTCATCGCCGCCTTCGCCCGCTCTGTCGTGGACATGTATGTCACCATTGGCATCATCTCCGGTGAGTCATCCTCTCCTGTACCTGTGCTCTCCCGCAGCTTCCCGCAAGCCACAGGGGTTTTACCCCCCGTGACGCAGGGATTGCTTAACGCTGCTGCCCCTCCTGAGCTGACCTCGCCCTCCTGGGAGCGGGGTTAAGCTGGGCTCTGGGCTTGGCTTTCTACCCTCTCACCCTGGGGACCACCCAGGGACTTGGTCCTGAGCTCGTGCAGCCGGACTGGTCGCTTCTCATGGACCGGGATCGCTGGGGAGACCAAACTGCTCACAGGGTCAAATCCTCTTAACCTCTGCCTCTGTCTCTTTTTCTTTCCTTTTCCTGATACTTTCCCCCCATCCATCCCGGCCATGGTGTCCTGCTCCCAGGAGTCTGTCTTGCTTGGGGGAGCAGTTGCTACAGGCTCAAATTCTTTAGGCAGATGAGGTCCTGAAAGTGGACCCTGCTGGCTGCTTTGGAGCAGAAGGCATTACCTAGCAGGTTTGGGAGGCTGGGTCTCTTGGGTTTTTACTTTCCTCTCTTCTTTTTCTTTTCCCCCCACTCCAGTTTACAAAAAGATAACATTCTGGTTTCCCCAATGATTTTCTTCCAGGGTGACTTGCTGAGTTGGCCGAAATGATACTGTGTAATCACCACCGGGAAAGCTGACTTAACGTGCATCGGTGTTCCCCCCTCCTTTACTTGTTGTTATGGCAATTTTTGGCATTTATTCACAGGCCTTGGATACTGCCTCTCCTTCCTCCCGACTGTCACCATTTTATCACAGTATTTTGACAAAAGGCGCTCGCTGGTCACAGCAGTGGCATCTACAGGGGAATGTTTCGCCGTCTTCTCCTTCGCACCAGGTACAGTGCCCACGTGCTGGGAGTTTACATGTGCGTCCCTAAAGCTCAGCACTCCTCCCCCCTCGCCTTTTCCCAGGCAAACAGGAGCCAGAGGGGACCCACAGCGAGTCGGTGCCCAGGAACCTGCTAAAGCCCACAGGTTGTTAGGTTGTTGCTCGTGTGCCCATGGCACTCGTGCCCTGCAGGCAGGGTGACAAATAATCCTAGAGCCAGGTTTAACGCTGCCCGGGCCGTCCCCAGTGGGATCTGCCAGCGCAGGACATGCCTGGCTGATACGCAGCCCGATGGGCTCCCTATATAGATCTGCCAGGCTAAAAATAAGACAGAGAAACTTCAGCTATTTAAAACACACACAGTACAGACATAACTGCTCCTAAAGGTTAGTGGGCTTGTGCTTAGCATGGGCTGCCGAACCGCTCCAGCCTTCTGGGGACCTGTCCACCCAGGCATCACGTCCCTGTCACCACCTGTTCTTGGCTGTTCAGGTGGTCCTGCTGTGCTTTCAGCTAATCCCCAGTGCAAAGCTGCTTTGGTTGCACATGAAGGGCTGGTAATTCAGCAGTGACATGCACCTCTGAGCAGGGCTAAGGGACTTCCTCTGGTAGCTGGTTTGAGGGTGGGGTCAGCTGCGAGAGGAAACTCGACTGTTGAGTTTGTGCTCCTTCACTAAAAGTAGTGCCCCCTTCATCCCCAAATTCAGAAGGGGCTGCCTAGAGGGTGGCTTCTGCTAGCCAGGTGGTAAACACAGATTCTAGCTTTTGTCTGCTGCAGCTGAGGGGAGGAAGGTGGGTGCCAGACCCCTGAGCAAGGAGGGACCCCCTGCTCAGCCTTTGCAAGAGCCGAGGCGCCTGGAACCCTCCAGTGGTAAAACTCGAGTTACTTCCTCGGCTGTAAATTCAACTCCTTGGTGTAACTGCAGGCTTTCCTAGTTACACTTTCTTCTTCCTCTGCCCTCTTCCCTCAGCAATCACAGCTCTGAAGGAGCAGATTGGCTGGAGGTACAGCCTGCTTTCTGTCGGGGTGCTGCAGCTTGGCATCACTGTCTGCGGATCGCTGCTGCGACCCATCATCATCAAAGAGCAAGAAGAAGTGAAAGCACAGCCTCCAGAAGAGTCCACAGAGACAAAGTACATGCTTGAAAATGAGCAAACATGCACCTCAATAGAGTCCATAGACTCAGGAGTCGATATAACTACCTCACCCAGCAATGTGCCTGGAAAAACCAAAGCGGAGCCGAAAAGTGAAGAACCAAAGCAACACGGACAGATTCCTGTTGAAAATAACAGCACCCCTCCAGAACCAAAAACCAAACTACTGGACTTCTCTGTGATGAGAGACTATAGCTTTATCTGTTATGCATTCTTTGGCCTGTTTGCAACCCTGGGCTTCTTCGCTCCCTCCCTCTACATCATCCCCCTGAGCCTCAGCCTGGGCATCAGCAAGGACCACTCCGCGTACATCCTGTCGGCCATGGCCATCGCCGAGGTCTTCGGGAGGATTTTTGCTGGCTGGGTTCTCAACAAGAAGCCCATCCGCAAGATCTACATCGAACTCATCTGTGTCATCCTGCTGTCTGTAGCATTGTTTGCCTTCCCTTTTGCCTCCGAGTTCTGGGGCTTGATGACATGTAGCACTTATTTTGGGTTCATGCTCGGCACGGTAGCGGGCACACATATTCCCCTCCTGGCAGAAGACGATGTGGTTGGCATTGAAAAGATGTCTTCTGCAGCTGGAGTCTACGTCTTCATTCAAAGCTTAGCTGGGTTGGCTGGACCACCCATTGCAGGTAACTCTCAAACTTTCATCTTAATTTGTTTTTTGAAATGTTTGGCAGCTGTCGGTGCTGATCTCTGTCTAGAAAGGGTTCTGGCAGCGCTAATCACAGCACTATCCTAAAAGCCCTGCAACTAGTATTAAGGAGATTCTGGGAGCCAGAAGACTGCTGCAATGCAGCTCTGCGGAGTCCCACGGATGAGGCAGCCTCCACTGAGGAACCTCAGAGGGAAGGGAAATACTGCAGTGCTACCCTGATCCTGTTAGAAACCCAAACCTGGCATCACTTCAGGAGCTAACGACCGGCAGAGGCGAATCCCTCTCGCTGTGCCTGTGTCTGTGCCACACACTGCAGAGAGGGGAAGTCTCTATCAGAACAAACAGATGCTTGATGCATCTCGGGCTTAGAGTCCCTGCGGTGCCCAGAGGCTTCTGACTTGCCTGAAGATGACACCACGTACCCCTGAACACAACGGGTTTAACTTTTTTGAAGTGGCATCTGTTTATCATTGAGTTCTGTCTGCAGATAAAATGATGCAGAGGCACCAGGATTAAAAATCTGCAGGAAGGGTGGCTGGGCAGGGGAGAGGGGGAGCTGGCTGGGACTAACTGCTGTAATTGTTCTTTTTGTAGGTGTCTTAGTGGATACAACGAAGAACTACAGCTCAGCCTTCTACTCCTGTGCTGCTGGCATGGTCCTGGGGGCCGTGTTTCTGGCCCTGGTGAGGCCGTGCAAGACTGGGCTGTGCCACCGCCACCAGCAGCAGCAGCAGCAGCAGGAGGTGGAGGAGAGCCCACCAGGGCCCCCACCAGAATTACCAGATGACTTTATAGACATGGATATTGGAAAAGCAGAAAATTCAGGAAAAGGCTCTGACAGCGTGGTATAAAAGAAACAAAACAAAACCCTGTTCCTTTCTCCATCTAATGTACTCGGCGTAAGGCTGGGGAAAATGTCAGCTCTGCTCCACGTTTTAAAACTACATTCTAAAGGGAATGTGAAATTTTAAATGTGAACAGTTGCTACCAACAACTCTTCTTTTTTTTTTTTAAATATTAGACAGAACTTTTTTAACCAACAATGGAAAGCTCCATAGAAAATACGGATAGCCACGTAAAAATAACTCCTGTCTAGCATGAAGACGTGATGCACACTCTTGCTTTCCTGATAACAAGCATAGGTAAAGGTTCAACTGATCCCATAAATACTGACAACAGCAACAGCAGCTCAGCCTCTGACTGTCGCCCATCCCCTACCACGAATTCCACACAGACGAGAAACCGAGGATACGAACTGGAGACGAGCATTTCATACACCACCAGTAGCCAACTGAATCTTCTTCTGGAGGGATACAGACTCATGTCTTAGCTTTGAGGAGGAGGCTAGGCTAGGTTGCTGACACTTAGAAACCATTGCTAATGATCTTAACTTGAATGTCACAAATGCTGGGAAATCAAAGGCTCCGTGTGTCTTTATGGCCAGTTTTTACTGCACGTATTTCCTAAGATCATTTTTCTTCTCCTGACTGGGATCCCTAGAACTGTTTTCTATTGATAGTCAGATCTGATGTACTGTTTCTAATTTAACTAAGTATTTATTAATTTATTCTGAGATTGTTAAAGGAGGTTAGCTTAAATAACTGGAGAGGAAAAATGATCTTCTGCATAACAGAAAGCTGTCTTTACATCATTCTCTTCAATGCCTATCTCGTATTGCTTGTGAAATTGTTGGGAAAATTACTCTTACAGCATAAAGTGTAGCTGTTTTTAATAGGTAGGTCTTAAGTAACCCAGTTATTTAAAAAGGAAAAAAATAATAGACTACAGATCCAGCATCTCCTTCCACGGAAGAAGTCTCAGCAGGTGCCAGCGGACCTGGCACCACTGCAGAAGCAGCCCACCCCGCAGGGAGGATTTGGCCCAGTGTGTCTTAATGTACCCAAAACCTTCGCTCACAGGTGCACCAGGAAACCTCTGCCGCATCCCTGACGGAACGTGGGATCACCCCCCGGCCCCCAGCCCCTCGCTCCCCACATCTGTGGGGTCACGGGGCGGCTGGGCTGAGCTGCACGCCCCTCCCCAGCTCTCCCCACTCCCCCGAAGGCAGCAAGAGGCTTTTGGTTTTCTGCTGCTGACATCAGTGAGAAAGAAGCAAAGTGGAGCCTGTGCACATTGATGGTGCGAAGGGAACGACAAAAGGCAATGGAGGAGCCCTTCATTTAGTCTTAACAGGAGAGATTCCTGCTCACAGTGACACGAGCTTGCTTACCCCACCTATATGCATCTTCTCGCCTCTAGGCAACTCAGGGGGACAAATCAAACAAGTCTGTTTTGGTTTGGAAGGAAACCCAAACCACCATTTCTGTGTATTTTAAGTGGAAGTGGCATCATCCATTAACTGCTACGCTGACCTGTCTGTGTTTTACCAGCCATAAGAAACGTGGGACAATCTGTGTTTAAAAAGAAAAAAAAAAAAAAAGGAAAAAAAAAAAAGAGAAAAAAAAAAAGAACAACCTCTTTTTGGGAAGGTGCTTGATTTGTTTTTTTTTCTGTCTTAGATGTCCAAAAAAAAAAAAAAAAAAAGAAAAAAAAAAAAAAAGGAAAAAAAAAAAAGAGAAAAAAAAAAAGAACAACCTCTTTTTGGGAAGGTGCTTGATTTGTTTTTTTTTCTGTCTTAGATGTCCAAAAAAAAAAAAAAAAAAAGAAAAAAAAAAAAAAAGGAAAAAAAAAAAAGAGAAAAAAAAAAAGAACAACCTCTTTTTGGGAAGGTGCTTGATTTGTTTTTTTTTCTGTCTTAGATGTCCAAAAAAAAAAAAAAAAAAAAAAAAAAAAAAAAAAAAAGAGAGAAACAGGCACTCTTGCAAGTGGCTGGAGCAATTCATCCTCACTGCCCGAGACCCGTGGTCTCGCGTCCTTCCTCTGCCTCAGCACTTTATCACGGCCAGCAGAACCTCGCTGCGTTGCACCCAGGACTGGAAGACCCCTTACAGAGAACTAAGAGTTGTGTGAATCAGTGATTAATGAACAAAATAACCACGTCGCATTAAGGTGTGCTTTTTTATTTATTGTTTAATTTATGATACTTCAAGCGTTTTGGTAAACGTTCTGTAGCCTGTAATTGTAAGGTTATTGAAGTCTTTGTGACACGAGACCTCACTACAGCACTTTGCTATTACAACTGCTTGGAAGTGGAAGTAAGGCCTCCAGGTTTTGCGTGTGTGTGGAAGCTCCCTGTTCTGCAGATTTGCGAGGTTCTACTGTAACTTAGGTTTGGGGTTTTTTTGGGTGGTTTTTTTTTTTTTTTTTTTTGCTTTTTTGGGTTTTTTTTTACAACAGTTTCCAACACAGATCAAATAATATGTTTGTCACTGACCTCACAGTCCATTTCTGTTCCTGTCTGTGTAGCGGCACGAGCAGGGGAGCGAGTGATGAGTATGTGTGTGTGCGGGCGCAGCAGACCCACAAGCAGGATTTACTGATTTGTTTGTAACGTACCCAGTGGACTCTGGAAATACTCTAAACACTGAGATTTGCAATAAACTTTTTCTTCTTTTTTTTTTTTCTTCCCTTTCCTTCCTTTTTTTTTTTTTTTTTTTNTTTTTTTTTTTTTTTTTTAAATAATAAACACAGTGAAGAAACTCTCCTCCTCTCCCTCTTCTCCATCCCTGGGATGGCCCAAGCCTTTGCCCTGCGGGTTTGCTGAGGGATCTGGCCGTTTCATCCCCTCCCAGAGTGCTCTCACAGCGTGGCTGTCACATGCCACTTCTCCAGCCTGAAGTGGCTGTGCTTTCCCTGCACATTGGGCAATCTTTAAATGAGCTGCCTGGAAGCTGTGGATTAGTGCTGACCTCAAGGGTGCTCTTGTAAACTCTTACCCGGGGAGCCCTGATTAGAGGGAGCCTTTTCTTCTCCTGAGTGGTGCCTGAACTGGTGGCACTTAGGAACATTACCCTCGTGCCTTCAAGAAGCACGCAATCATGTAATTATTTTATCATTTCTGAATTGCTGAATACTTTCCCCATGCCAGGCTAAGCAACTTGTGTATCAGAAAATCTACCTAAAAAAAAAAAAACAAAACCAAAAAAAGCCACTAAATAGCAGAACAGTCGCACTAAGGAGCAATTTTCTCTCCCTCAAACCTAATTTCTTTTTACACCAGAGAGAGAGGCCCTTCCCCGCTTACCCTCCGACTCCCAGCGTCACCAAACCCTCCAAGGAGTAACAGCCACATCCCGAATATCACTGCATGCATTAGATTTGCAAATGAGCTACTTGCTGGAGGAATCATCACAGCCGCTGATGTGTATTAAGTACAATCTGTTGTCGTTCTGGTTGCAGAAGTCCTAGAACAGAGGTGATCCGTGCATGGAAGCAGGGCAGACTGGAGCACAAATACCCAAGTCCCGGGCAGCTAATCTGTCCAAATTCGACTCTGACTCAACTGCAGCAGTGAACAAACATTATTTGCAACAGTTTCCTCAAAAACAACCCGGAGAAAAAAGGTGTTACAAAGGCTGCACACAGTTCACATAAATAAAAGCACATTTAACTGTAGCGTTATCAGATGTCCCTCCCTGCACAGAAAGATTTTAAAGAGTCGTTTTCCCCACCTGGTTTAAATTAATTGCCCGTGACCTTCTCTGTTATCCTGGTACAAAGGCATTAAGGCCAGAACAAAATAGGATAAGAACATATTTATTCAGTAGCACTGCTTGTCTACTTAGTACCACGGTAAATAAGAGGAGAATGTGAGACAGGACGTGCTTCAGCAGTCCTTGCTATTCCTCTCCAAAAGGGTTGTATAAACTCTTGCAGTCAATGAGGCCAGTGCCAGCCAAATGTAAATAGAGGAAATTACACAAGGTCAGCTTGGGGGAAGCCAGAAGCCCTCAGACCGTAGGTATCTGTCCTTTCTAAAGCAGAAAGGAAGCTGGAAAGTGGGGGGTTGTTTATTGTTTTGGGGTCCTTTTTGAAAAAACAAAATGAAACAAAAAAAACACAACCAAAAGACAAGATCATTTTTCCATTTGAAATTAAAAGGAAGGGGAGCCTCTTGTTCTTTTTGCACTTATTTTAGCTAAGTTGACACCGGGTTCTTAAGGGGACAAATGAGTCTTTAAAAATAGCTAAACTGGTTCTGGAAAGAAAGCAAAGTAGGTGCTTACAAAACAGCCTGAATGTTTTAACGTGTCCCTTCAGATGTTACTTGTTACCATCTGAGATCATCGTGTTCCAGCTGCCTGTAGTAAACATGACCTGAATTCTCACAGTGATGCAAGCCCAGCAGCAGCCACCCCGTCCTTCCTTCCTCTTCCAAACTCATCCTATAGATGCTTCACACGTTGGGTTTAGGAAAACCTTTGGGTTTAGGAAAACATCTCTTTGACTTCTGGCTTATTTCGAGGGCTGGGGGAGCAAGTGCTGCTGCCCAGAGGGATTGTTTTATACGTGATGTCCACGCCAGAAGAAAGGACCCTTCAGGAAGAAATTCAGGAAGAATTTCTTCGTGGGAAGGGTGGTCAGGCATTGGGATGGGCTGCCCAGGTTGGTGGGGGAGTCAGCATCCTTGGAGGTGCCCAAGAAGTGACTGGACGTGGCACTCAGTGCTCTGGTTTAATTGACACAGTGATGTTTGGTCGAAGACCTGATGACCTTGGAGGTCTTTTCCAACCTTAGTGATTGTATTCTGTGATTCCCCGACGCCTGGTTCCCACTGGGACCCTGCACCAGACACACACAGGGAAGGCTCCTGGGCATTCCAGGCTGCTGTCGGTTCCCAAAGCCGGATTGCAGCCCTGATGCCTCTGTGCTTCCCACCGATCCCAGCCTCCTCTGGGCATCCTGGCAGCAAACCACGCAGTTTTTCCCCACCCCAGTTTCATTCCCGTGGACTTTTACTTGCAGGATCTGCAAATCTGTGGCCACACCAGAATAAAGCTCACTCTGCAAATTGCAGTAAGTCATCTAATAAATCAAATGCACACCACCCCCCCCCCTTCCTACTGCAGTCGACGAGCTCCAGTTACAACAATTTGTGGTAAAATATTACTCACCAGCACTTTGGCCCCATGCGAGGCAGCTCTGCCTCGGTACAGACAGCCCCTAAATCACAGCTTTGTCACAGAAGCCACAAGCATAACCAAAAGACTTATTACACGCAGACACTCCGAAGAGAAGGCCAAGGAGACAATAGTTCCCTTCGCTTCCTTTTGTCAGAGCTTTCATTAACATCGTGAACGTCTTTTTCTGCTTCATCCGCTGCTGGGTGCTTGCCACGCTCAGCCTGGCACAGGAGCAGCCCAAACCAGCCCCAAAGAGCCTGAGAGATGGCAAACCAGGGTGCTGAGCATCACCCTGTGCTCCTGCTTCAGCAACCTGTTCTCCCAACAGGGCTGGTACCCCCAGTCCTGCCCCTCTGCTCTCCTGATTCCCTTTAATCTCCACCAGTTTGTCCATGTGCTATGGGAAGTTATGAAAATTAGGCAGTTTCAGCACTTCAAGGCTTTTGCCTTTTGCTGTGATGTGGCTGACAGTTTTTTTCAGACGTTGCAAAATGAGACAAAGACCCAAAATCACCAGTGAAGAGCAAAGGCCATTTTTTTGTGATTATACCTGGGGTTGGAGGGTGGCAGGAGACAGGCACAGGGGGCACAGGGCAGCACCAGCACTGCCGGGGGGGGCTTTCCATTCCCACTGCTGCCCATGCACAGTAACAGGGGGACGATCCTGCCTGAACTGAGCACCCTCCTAGAATCCTGCTGAGAACCTCCCTAAATCCTGCTGAGCACCTTCCCAAACCACCACCCTGGGATTGAGGGAACAGGGTCAGCTCTCCTCACCCTGTCCTAACCCCCCTCACTCCAGCTCCATGCCATGATGAGAGGGAAGGCTTCCCTCAGTGGGTATAAACTGTAAATTAATGACTAAATAACGCAGTGACAGCCGAAGATACGTGGAAAGGTCCAATTCTGACACCACCACCACTCAGACAAACCTGCCACGGGAGCCTTTTATCTGCTCCAGGCACAGCCCTTGGCCAAAGCCACCCAAATCCTTCCCCTCACAGGTCCTCAACCTCCCTTCCTTTGCCAGCAGTGACCGCCCCATGGCTGTGTGTCCCGGTCGGAGCCGGCCCTGGCAGTGGGAGTGCAGCGGTGACGTGAGGACACCACGGCACACGAGGCCACTCCTGCTCCAGATGCTGTATCCACAGGCAGGAGCTGGCACGGCAACTGCTATCCTTCCACATTCCCACGCTGCATCCTCCTGGAGAACCAGGAGTGAGAGCAGGTTCTGGTTTGCACAGAGAGGAGGGAGGAGCAGAGCAAGGTGCCCTCCACACTCTGGCACCAGAAGCTAGGCTGGCTGCGGGATGGGATGCATCCCTGTGGATGCAGGACAGGATGTTCCTCTGCTGCTCCTCCAAAAGCAGCGCTTTTGGCACAAGCCAGCCTTTGCCAAACACTGCAACGTGCACACCAGGAAACTGGAAATTGGAAACGTGGAGCAACAGCTTGGAGCCGAACCCCAGAAAAGCCAGCTCCTTCCCACACACCGCAGGGCTCCCTGCCTGCCCTGAAATCACTCCCTTCCCCTCCTCCTGCTGCAGCCCCAGGGCCCTGGTGTGAGCCCCGGGTTCACTGTACCCAAAGCCGGCCCCAAACACCCCGTGGCAGTATCTCGCTCACACACATTCAGCTACAACACTTATCAGCCCCAGCCAGGCACAGCCCTGCCCTGTGCCCGGGCACCCCAGGGCTATCGGGGGCCACAGACCTCCTGCCCACCACGGGGCACCCAGGGGATACTGGGGGCCCTGCTGGACTGGGCTCCTGCCAACTGGTCCCACTGTCATCCCCCGTGGGTGAGAGTGGGGACACAGGGAATGTCCCACCCCACCCACTCGGTGCCACCAGAGGGATCTGGTCCCACCCTGCAGTGAGCCCTGGCACAGCACTCAGGCAGCCCTTCCCTGCTGCTCACAAACACAACCCTTTTCTGCTTGATAGCAGCTGCTCATAACCCAGCCAGGCGCTTTGCTTTGCCCACATAGAAGCCCCCCAGTCACACTTTAAGAAACACTCATGTCCACAGAGAACTGCTGGCCCTGCACAGCTCCCCCTCCTCAGTCACTCAGAAACTCCCCATATTACAATACACATTAAACAAACTGTGCCTTGGAAGGAGTCTGCAGGCACAGGAATTACCCTGTTCCTTCTCCCCTTTGCTGCTCTTCTCCTCCTGCCTCGTTGGTGTGGGGTCAGAGCCCTTCACAGCTTTGGCCAATGTCACAATCACAAAAACCCAGCAGGTGAACCCACTGCCCCATCAGCACTCACAGCAAACCCTGGTGCAAACAATCACCCAAATCGTTAAACACAAAACCACCTTCGAGCTTTAGTTCATCAAGTGTTTTTCATTGAGACCACCCCAGGTCTGCACTGGTACTGTCACATCTCAAAGGTTTTTATTCAGCCTCCTTTGCACAGCTTTCAGTGAGTCAAGAGTTTCAACCTTCAAGGACAAGGCACTGACCCTGCAGCCCGACCCACCTGTGGAGTTCTCCTTGGTTAAAAGCACTTTCAGCACAGCAGAGAGGCCAAACTGGTCGGTGTGGGAAGTGGAAACTGGACATAAACTATGTCAAATTCAATTTTATCAAGCAAGGGAGCAGTAGAAATACATATTAAAATACAGAAGTGATTCTATTTCAAAAGAGTAATTTTTTTAATGTATACAGATGCACTCGGGTGTGGGCTTTTAACAGCAGATCATTCAGACGCTTCGGAGAATTTAATTGCTTGCAGTGTGCAAGGGCAGGAAGGGAGAACAAAAGCAGATCTGTGAAGCAGAGAGGAAAAATTAGTCCTGAAAATTGTGCACAGTGGGAAACTTTCCCCTGTCAGCCCGATTTGGGGCCCAGGTACAGGGGAGCCCATTTGCCAGCACAGAGCAGGAAGTGTCCTACCTGGGTGAGGTAAAGAGCGGAAATCTACCCAAGCCCTGGTTACAGCAATTACAAATAACATCCTGATACAGGAAATCAAACCTCTCACACAAAGCACCAATTAAATCTGTGAGCCCTGTTAAAAATAAAAAAAAAACCAGAGAGAGAGAGAGAAACTATGTAAGTAACCTGGATTAAACTCAAGGCATCTTCTCTTAAACATCATGAAATGTCTTAGATGCAACCAGAGTTGTCTCCTCTCCCTGGAGCCCACACTCGGGGCAGATCCTGGCACCTGCAAACACCCTTTTACTTCTGCACGGGGACTCTCACTCCTGCAATTTTATTATTAGTCTTATAAAACACGAAGAATTAAACTGCACCAGTCTCCTGCAGCTGCGTGGGACGCAGAACACCCCAGACTCGATTTAGGAGCATTCAAGAGTGATGAAGACAAACATTCCTGGATACAGGCGGCACCAGCACAGACCAAATACTGAGCATCATGTTAGCAACCGGTGTCAGCCAAGAGATACAAACATTAGCTTTTCAGTGAAGAATTTTTAGTGTGCTGGTAGTTCCCTGTCAGACAGTAAATTTTAAAATAGTCCATAGTAAATGGCAGAAAGTAACCCTTTAAATACATGAGCTTTTCTGCATATATTATACACTCTGCTTATATACTTCAGTCCAGCAGCACCTTGAGGCATTTTAATAAGCACTTGTGGTTCCCCTCAAACGCTTGTAGGGTTTGGTGAACACATTTGGGTTCCTGCCACTGCTTCACTATCATCTTCGTGCACTCCTTGATAATAAGGTTTTCAAGATGCGACACCCAAAATGAAAATGAAAGAAGAAAGTTGGAAGATTCTAATCTTAATGTTGAAAGACCAAAGCAAAATCCTTCTTCTCTGTCCCCTGCGTTCTGCTTCTTGTGTCTAAAAACAATATGATTAACACTGGCGAGAAGGTTTTCAACCCCCAGCCCTCTGAGCAACACAACACTGAATATCCTGACTCTGTAACACCTGCTTCTACTTAGCAAAACAAATAAACAGTCACTAACCACGAGTGTAACTCTCTACCACTGACATTTCTTTGCATGTCTCAGACCACAGTTTCCTTTAGAAACCCTGAACTTATGTGCTCCTACAGTTTTTTACGTCTGTAAGACCGTAGAAAGAGGAGAAAAACAAGCAAACACTCACAGGCAGAAGCTGTGGTATCTACAGCAACAGCTGAGACACAAACCAACACAGGGGTTGTGAAATGCGTCCTACAAGGAAGTTAGAAACTGGGGCTGACTGGTGCACTGCGTGGTGGTGAAACCCAAGCTCCGGCGTGAGGTGATGGCTCCCAGGCAGAGGGGACACCAGCAGGGGCCAGGCACCTACATCCACACATCCAGCCAGGCATCCAAGGGAGCAGAGCAGCCAGAAACCTGCCCGGAGCATCCTGCCGAAACCACTCTGCTGCTGGACACCCCTGGCTCCAGGAGGCCTTGGGAATGGTGATGCTGTTGGACTGGAGATGTGCTTCTCACTGCTGTGACACTGGTTTCTGCAGGGCAGGGGGTGATCTTCAGCGCTGCAGAAGGGGAGGAAGGAAACAGTTGGGAGCAGCTTGTGTGACTGCCCTGCTCTGTGCCCTGTGTTTGCTGTCACATCAGAGCCCGTGGCAGCCTGCAGCTTGCTGTGTCAGGAGAGGGTCAGGTTGGATCTCAGGAAAAGGTTCTTCCCCCAGAGGGTGGTTGGGCACTGACCAGGCTCCCCAGGGCAGTGGGCACAGCCCCAAGGCTGCCAGAGCTCCAGGAGCGTTTGGACAACGCTCTGAGGGACAGGGTGGGATGGTTGGGGTGTCTGTGCAGGGCCAGGGGTTAGACTTCAATGATCCATGTGGGTCCCTTCCAACTCAGGATATTCTATTCTATTCTATTCTATTCTATTCTATTCTATTCTATTCTATTCTATTCTATTCTATTCTATTCTATTCTATTCTATTCTATTCCACTCCGTTCCATACACAGCCTGGGCAAGGTCCAAGGACGCCAGTGCCATTCCTGCAGGTGGCTGGAGCCCTGTATCCCACCCTGCATCCCCTGGCCGCGACCAGGACCAAAACCATTCCCGATTCCCCGAGCCAGGGACTGATAAAGCGCCGGCGTTAGGGAATCCATTCCCACCTGCGTGCCCGCATCCCCCCGCGCTCCTCCCCAGCCGCCCTGCGGGACGGGGCCGGGGCCAGGCCCGCACCTGGCAGCGATTCAGAGACGGAGGGTGCGGAGGGGCCATCGGGGCGGGGGGAGGGTGCCCGTGTCCACCCCCCGGTCCCCTCCGTGTCCCCTCTTTGTCCCCCCCGGTCCTCCCCCGCTCCCGCAGCACCGCCCCGGCTGCGCGGCCCGCGCGTGTCCCCTGCCGGCCCCGCGTGGAGCTGCACCGGGACCGCCCGGCACGGGATGGGGATACAGGGATGGGGATACAGGGGATGGGGATAGAGGGATGGGGATACAGGGGATGGGGATACAGGGCATGGAGATACAGGGGATGGAGATATAGGGGATGGGGATATAGGGAATGGAGATATATGGGATGGGGATACAGGGAATGGGGATACATGGGATTGGGATACATGGTATAGGGATATATGGGATGGGAACAGGCGGGCAGGACAGGAACGTGGGATAGGGATACATGGGATGGTGATATATGGGATGGGGATACATGGGATGGGGATATAGGGAATGGAGATATATGGGATGGGGATACACGGGATGGGGATATAGGGAATGGAGATATATGGGATGGGGATACATGGGATGGGGATATAGGGAATGGAGATATATGGGATGGGGATACACGGGATGGGGACAGGAGGGATAGGGATATACCATACGGGGACACGTGGGATAGGGATATATGGGATAGGGACAGATGGGACAAGGACATGCGGGACAAGGACACACAAGATAGGGAAATGAGGGAGGGGGACATATGGGATTAAAATATATGGGATGGGGATATACAAGGGATGAGCACACATGGGATAGAGACAGGAAGGATGGTGGCATGAGATGGAGACATGAAATGGGGATAGGCAGGATGGAGACAGGCAGGATGGGGACACATGGGACAGAGAGACACTGAACAGGGACACACAGGGTAGGGACATGCAGGACAGGGACACATGGGATGGGGACAAGCTTTTCCAAACATGAGTGAGGCTTGCTGGAAGACAGAGGAAGAGTTCAGCCCATGATTCAAATATCCACACATTAATGTTCTATTTTTTTCCCCTGATAACTCCATTATTCTCTCAAGCATTTCCAAGAGACATAAACTAGGGAAAAGAATGATCCTGAAGTTCCTGGGAGGCTGAGAGACTAAATTTCACACCTCACCTCAGGACAGAATGATTTGTCCTGTACCTTGTCCTGAATCAGGGTGGTGTCTGCTGGACCCAAAGCTGCTGAGTGAGCCAGGCTGTTATATTTAGTGCTCAGATGTTCCTGGAATCAGTGCTGGGCTCAGATCATGGCACATGACCATGAACATGGATCATGGTTCTCCCTCCACCTCGTAGCTCCTCCACAGTGTTTGATCTGAAGCTTCAAACTGTTACGGGGCTGAAACAGAACTGAGTGCAGAGAATAATCTTGCCGTGTAAGTCAGGCAAAGATCTGCTGATTCTCTTACTAATACATTCAGCTCTGAAGTATTTTTTCCTGAACATTGCATCAGGAGCCCTTCCCAAGCAGTCTGGGACATACGGATGGGGTGACATTTTGTGTTCCACAAACAGAAATCCTGAAGATGGAGGAAAAAAATCAGCCTGTGCTAAAGAAAAGTGCGAGCCAAAGAGCTCCAGCTATGGAAATGGCATATTACGTTTAGTTTTTAGTTCAGTTTTAGATGTTTTAGTTGTTCTTTTGCTTTTAAGGAACTGTAAAATACGTGGGGTTGTGTCCCACATGACTGCCAAGATCTGGAGCTGTTTATCTACAATGGCCTGTGACTGTTACAAAAGCGAACACGGAGATGGGATGGATGAAATCCTGCCACAAAGGGGTCCTGGGGGGGCCTTGTACACCACCCTCAGCAAGAAGGTAATCCAGACCTTTCTTCCAGGGGTCTCCAGTGCTCTGCTCTATCTTGCTCACATCTGCCTTTCTTTATCAGGGAGCTGGAGCACAAAGGTGTGGGGCAGAAGTGGTTTCGCTTCACTGCCGTATCTGCAAGTGCTGGGCTGATCACTTCTGGGGAGTGACTCATCCCACCTACCTGGGACACCGCTTCAGGCTGAGCATTGCTCTCCGGAGGTGCTTTTTTCTCCCTCCTGGTGACCTTTGAAGTTGCCGGCTCCCAGGAACACTCCCTACATCTGGGCAGAGACTCTCATCCAAGGGACAGCACCTGCTCAGGGAATCGCCAAGCTCCACCTCCCAGGAGAGCCAGGGTGAGAAGAGAAGGTGCCAGACTGTGTTTTTACTTCCTCTGCTCTCCTTTCTTTGGTATCATCACAGGCATTTGTCTTGCTGCAAGCAAATGATACAGGGCAGGGAGATGTGGAGTGGAAAGCCTGGCTCTGGCAGAACGGCTGGCTGGCTGCCAGATCCTTTCATATTCCACTCCTGTTCCTGTGGAGAGGGGAAAACAACACTTTACCTTGCTAGCCTTTTAGAGAGAAGCTGCTTCTGGCAATTAATTTGAATAATAAATCTCTGAATACCCTCCATGTATCAAACCTATGGGTTCAGGCAACTGGGGTTGCTTTTCTAAAGGGAGAAATCATAGACTGGCCTGGGTTGGAAGGGACCTAAAAGATCACCTCATTCCAACCTTCTGCCATGGGCAGGGACACCTTCCACCAGCCCAGGTTGCTCCAAGCCCTGTCCAACCTGGCCTTGGACACTTCCAGGGATGGAACAGCCACAGCTTCTCTGGGCAACCTGTGCCAGGGCCTCCCCACCCTCACAGGGGAGAATTTCCTCCTAACTTCTAATCTAATCCTGCCCTCTGTCAGTTTGAAGCCACTTCCCCTTGTCCTGTCACTCCAGGCCCTTGGAAATAGTCCCTCCATCTTTCTTTTGGGCTCCCTTCAAGGACTGGAAGGCCACACTTAGGTCCTTGCAGTGGTGTCACTCAGCTGAGCCAGGACTCGCTGCTGACGTTTGCGCATGTAAAACGTTCCTTTCCCCCAGAGGCATCACCAAATAACAGCAGAGATGACTCTGCACTGCTTTATTACAGTGCAATGAAAGGCAACATTTCACTGGAAACGAGAGGAGGATTTAGAATTTGCCACAAAAAAAAAGTGGCAAAAGAAAGTGTTCAGTAATATTTCACCTTGAGTGTTGCAGAGGTGAGAGAAGGAGTAGCAGAAAGGTTTCCCGCTGTGGGCAGAGATGCAATGCCATCAGCAGGGAGGGACACTGGGAACAGAGAGGGAAGGAGAGCTGGAGTGGCTTCAGCTGCAGAGTCATGTCAGGCTGGTGTCCCTTTCCCAGGCAGCTTGTGGAGCACAGCAGAGGATAAAATGAGAAACATCCCATTTTCCCCTCAAGTTTTGTAAGCAGGGATGGGAGAGGGAGAAGGAAAGTCTCTGTGGGTCATCTGCAGGAATAAAAGAGGAAGTTTCTCCCTTAATTCTAAACAATTTTCAGCAAATGCCAGACATGATGTAAGAAGGCTGATCCTGCTGAAGCCTTGCTCAATTTGCCCCTCTGCAAAATCCTGATGTTAGTAACTCTTTGAAAATGCTGAGTTCACTGAAGTTCTTTTGTTAGCTTCCCTCTTCTTCAGGGAAAATGAAGGCTACAGCAGGAAAAGGTCATCAATTCACAGATACTATTGGATCAATATAAGAGAACCCAGTTCATACGGAAAAAGTGCAAAATACTGTGCCTAGGCAACCCCAGAAGGACCTGTATTGTTTAGAGATACTGCCTTTTCTTCCGATAAAAGCTGAAAGCAACGAACAAGTCCCAGGCACAGACTGGGGGTGCACAGAGGGCTCGGATGGAGTTGAACCTGATGTGGGGGCTGATGACCCCACCTCCCGTGGCACTGCCAGGACAGCCCAACGCAGGGAGTGCTGGAGGTGAGTTACTCACTGGAGGTGAGCTATTCACGGCTGGTGCCATCCCACAAACACCATTTGCATGGTATGTGGTCAACTTGGAAACAGTCAGTCATTCCCTAACCAGCACAAAGGCCGTCTGGGGGAGTGGGAATGTTAAAATAGATGTCCTCCTTCTCTTTTTTTCCACTACTGCTTCCCCTTTGGAGCTGATAAAGGGGTGGCTTTCTTCTACATCAGAGAAGTTGACTGTCTTCCAGGCTGCAGACAGCTGAGAGAGGACAGGACAGCACCTGAAGCCTAGCTGAGAGCCACCCAAGGTTGGCCTGGTGCTGCATTGGAGGGAATCACAGAATCCCAGAATATGCTGGGTTGGAAGGGACCCACCAGGATCCTTGAGTCCAACCCTCAGCCCTGCCCAGGACCATCCCCAAGAGTCACACCCTGTCCCTGAGAGGATCATCCAAACACTCCAGGAGCTCTGGCAGCCTTGGGGCTGTGCCCACTGCCCTGGGGAGCCTGGTCAGTGCCCAACCACCCTCTGGGGGAAGAACCTTGTCCTGAGATCCAAACTAAACCTGCACTGACACAACTTCAGGCCATTCCCTTGAGTATCAGGCAGGGATCTGGGCTCTAAGCTATGCTGCCTGTCCATGGGGAGAATCCTGGGCAAGGAGTCAGCATCTTTTATATGGGCAAGATCCACTATATTGAATGTCGGAATAGGGAGTGGGAAAAACTCACTTTGGATACTGCTGAATGCATGGGGTCTTGTGCTTCCTCCTGCTCGGCAAGCACTAAATTAATAAAAACCAGTCTGCACTGATCAGCATCATCTTACTGGGTCACCATGTTTCCAACCATCCAGGCAGAGAAATGGGATTTATTCGCTCAGTGGATCTGCTGACAAACACGTTCCTGCCTTACTCTGCAGCGCCTCGGAGCCCTCACTGCCTCAGGAACAGCAAACACGACCTGCTGCTCACAGCCAGCGCCTGGGAGGACTCAGCCTTTAAATATTAACCTCCACATGGAGTTGGAAGCACCGCAGCAGAGCTCTGCTGCCAGCAGCCTGCCCCAAATCCAGGTTTGTCAGATCCAGTGCTCAGCAATTAATCAAACCCTTGGCTCCCTGCGCAGAGCTGAGCAGAGGCAGCAGCTCGGCCGCACGCAGGGGCAGGGACTGCTTCTCCCCCTCACTGCACATCTCATTTGGGATGTTTTGATTCCTTATCCCCGGCTCATCTGCAGCCTGTTCACTGAGCTGGGCTAAAGACTGGCTCTGTGTTTCACAGCCCGGAGCAGGGATTGCTCGGAAGTTGCAGGAGCTTCTCTCAGGAGTGACAGTGAGGAAGAATCCCAGAGCCCAGAAAGCTGCTGCTGGTGGAAGCTGCACTCCAGCAGGAACCGATGTCTTGCCCCTCATGAGCGAAAAAACACAAGGGAAGAAAGCAGAGAGGAAATCCAGCAGCACTGAAGTTAGGCACAAAATAAAACACTATTGCAGAACCTTCTAGGACTTGGAATATCTGGATCCTTATTAATTTAGTAATTCCCATTTCATGCACAGCGAAAACATCTCGGCTTCTGTGGAAAACACAAACAGTCAGCGGATTAGGTACCAGAAGAACCTCAATGCCATCACCTTTTTTGTTTCAGAGGGAGAACCCAGCAGGGTCTGGGCCAGTGCAGATTCCTGTCCCATTCCCAGCTGGATTCCCCAGGGGCTGTGCTTGCCTGGCAGCGGCTCCTCAGCACTGCACCCTCAGCTGCTGCACAGCTCAGTGGTAGCTCCCCTCAGAACAGGACCAGGGTCGGCTCCAGAAGCAGCTCCTGATGCTGACAGGACAGCCAGGGATACTTTGGCCACAGCCCCACTCCAGTTCTGCTCCCTCCTGTCAGTTGTTCTGTAATCACCGAGTTACTTCAACAGGAAGGAAGAGGCTTGAACACCCAACCTACGCTCAGTACGTGCAGCGAGGTGTTTTGTTAAATCAAAGGAGTTGTGAACGTGAAGAAACTCCACTTGCTCACACAAATCCTGGAACACACTCTTTCCCACTTTCAGCTCTTCCCACCACTTCAGCCCCTGGCACATCAGGATGTTGAGGTTATCGGAGCCTGTGAGGTACTGCTGGGATGGTCCAACACCACCGACCCATTTCTAAGGAGAGCTTTCAGAGGATCATCATAAAACCATGGAATGGTTTGGGTTGGAAGGGACCTTAAAGCTCATCCAGTTCCATGGGCAGGGACATTTCCCACTAAGACCAGGTTGCTCAGAGCTTAACTAGAAGCCCAGGTGAAAGTGATGCAATTACACTTGATATTGGGATTAAAAAACCAACTAACACGACCTGTTGAGTTCTAGATGGGTTTTGTTTCCAACTTCTCAGGTGGCTGGTGGCAGCTCAGGAAATAGGATGCAATAAAGAAACAAATCTGAAGAGACTGGATTTCAAAGTCAGAGCAACAGTGCTCAGCTGATGTGACTGTTCCAGCACGAAAAGGTGGTCAGGAGATGAGGTGGTGATTCCTCAGAAACAGCTTCCCTAGGACAGGCAGCACCTGGAATCCACACTGCACCATGGAACTGGTTTAAGTTCCAGGGCATTTGGCAGGGTTTTAACTCGCTTCATTGAGCAGAGGAGGCTCCTTCCCACCGCCCTCTGCATCCAGGTTCCAACCCACCCACAGCAACATGGACTCCTGAGAATTCCTACAGCTCCTCTATCCCCATTAGCAAGATAAATGCTAACTCTGAGCACTAGCTCCATAAACAAGGATGATTTGGGCTGAGTATTTCCAGGGATTTAGTGTCCACAGCACGCCGGCCAAAGCCAAGGGCTGTTGTGGAAAACGAAGCATCTCAGGCCTATAAAAACCAACAGAGGAGAAATCAATGTTTTGCTGCAAAGTGCTGCTTCATATTGCAGCCAGTGATCCCTTTCTCCAGGAGGCAGAGGCTGGCTTAGTCAGAGGAGAGCTTAAAAAAAACCCCAGTAAAACCAACCCTGCAATACTGAAATCCATAATTCATAGAGACTTGTCGCAGAGCACACCCGAGTGCCATCAATATTTTAAATATCAAGCACCAAACCGGCTGTCAAATGCAAGTCAGCATTTTCCTGGTGCCTCCCTGGCGGGGACAAAGTCATCAGGCCCAGCAGAACCTGGAGGAGCCCTTTTAGCAGGGAGTTTGCTTGACTCTGTTACACATTTTATTTGAAACACAAGATGTGGCAGGAGCCAACCAGCTGGCCTTTGCCAACCCCCAGAAAGAGTCAGTCAGCTGCCTCCACTCCTTATTAATTTGAAAAGATGATTTCATCACACCAACGTGAGGCTGTATATGTTTATTCATCGTCAGTAATTTTTGTACACAAGGCAAATATTAATAGCTGAAAGGCAACACTTTTGGAGAGTATGTACAGAGCAATGTACAAGCAAGTGTAAGGTTTTAAACTATGAATCAATTTAACCATTTTATAAAAAGGAAGTGATGCTTTTTCTTCTAAGACCTCCCTTAGAAATAATTTATTGCCAATCTTAAACTAAAGCAAGGAGAAAAAAAAATTTACAATAAAAAGTAGTCCCTGGAGAGTTTATAAAAAGTTAAACAACATATAAAATCGTAAGCCACAAACATTTATACAAAGCTAATACAAATCTTGGTTTTGTTAAAGATCTATGAGGTTGTTACAAAATATATTTTTACATAAAGGCTTCACGTAAGGTAAGCTCTCACTGCTACTGAAAGCGCAGGAAAGCGGTTTTAAATAGTCTGCAATTCAACTTATTTTCAAGTACAACGCAAAGAAATTGCAAAATGGCACTGTATTGCAATGCTGTGAAATTAAAAACTATGTTAATGGTACCATCAGAGAGACAAGACCTGTAAAGTGAAGTGGCGAACAACTGGGCACGGCATGAGACTTTGGGTGGGGTTGGGACAGGAGTGGCGGTGGGAAACGGACCTTCTGCACCAGGAACAACCGGGGGGGTGTTCTGCTGTCCATGGACACCCTGGACACACACCAGGAATACTGTCCCCAGCCCAGGGTCAGGAAGCCTGGAGCACCCACCCAACCGGATCAACCTGCTGATGGGCAAAATTTAAAGCCACTTAGAGACGAGCCCAACGAACAGCCTTTGAGATCAACCTGACTTCTTTCTAAGAGCAGTTATTCCAGAAGAAAGCTGAAGTTTCACACAAACTGATGGCTTCCGCTCCCACAACACAATACATTAAAAAGAAGTAAAATTTTTTTCAAGCCCTGATGAACAGCCACAGTTTTTAGGTATCAATCATCTCATTTAACACCCTGCAGGAGGGAACAGTCGCTGAAAACACCAATTTCACCTTCAAGTACAGAGAGGTTGTACAAGACAGTGGTTTATCTCCACAGGGTCAGTGATCTTTTGAACAGAGCTCACTCCAGCAGAGAATTAAGAAATTTAGGGGAACTTGATTTTCTGGAAAACTTGATTTTCTACCTGCTTTCCCACCTTCACCAGAAATGCATCCCAACCTTGTACCACAGACTGATTTCCATGAGGAGGCCTCACTCTCATTAGACAACCGTCACTTGTTTGGTTCCTTGTACCAAAATTATGTCCTGCTATAAAGAAATGCTATTTAGAAACAAATCTGAAGGGAAATGCAACCGTCCACACTGTGCTCCATTCAGGGAGCTGATGAAGAGAGTCTGAAGGTGGCCAAGGGCAATGATTTGGGGGTTTTGGCCATATTTTAACACAGGAACCATGTAAACAGGTACATCCAGGTGCGTTGTCTCACCCCCCTCTCAAGAACAGGGAGTGGGAAACCCGAGTGATTTGACTCAGTTATTTCATTAAATCACTTCATTTCTGCCTGAGATTCATATAGTGCTTATCTACCAGGGCCTACAAGTGACCCAGCACTGGGGTCCACCCCCGCTCTCTTACAGGCCCTGGGGTTCACAGGGAGAGTGATCTGAGAGGATTAAACCCAGGGATTTTCGGGGTGGTTTAGAGAAGCTGCTGAGTATGATCCCCACTTTGGCCAAGGTCAGAAGTGCCCAGTGCCTTGCTGATCCTGGCTGCATCCTTAGACTGACATCGGTTTGAAAGATCTTCAGTAAATTAAGAGGTCCCTTAACACAAAATTCATCACTATTTTACATAAATCTGTTTAAATAAATCCCTGGTAATCTTCCTATCATCCACTACCAGTCTTTTCTGCAATCATCTGGCCTGAAATCCTCCAAAGCACATACTGCAGACCTCTCCAAATTAACTGTTTTATTCAGAGGTAAGTCTCTTTTTTGAAAAGAAACTTGTTCAGACAACTGTTAGCAAAGGAAAAAACCCAATCCAACTCCTCATCTTGCTCATAACCAAGGGCATGGATTTGTTCAGTTTCTGCTTTCCAACACTGGACTTGGAGGCCACCAGAGGTTTGTGTCTGCTTATGGAGCACTTAAAGCCCAACCAAATCAACCATTATCCTTCTCCAAAGGATGTCCAGTCCTTGAAAGAGCCTCACGAGTCTTTCCTGAGGTCTCTAATTCATCCTCCTTCTTGAATTGCTCACATATGAACTCACCAAATCAGAAATAATCCATGTCCAGTAAAGAGGCAAAATCTACATTAAATATCCCCATCTAAGATTCTATTCATCCTCCTGACATCAGTGCTGCATCCAGACTTTGGGATTACGTTCAGATTCTGCACTGTGACTTCTCCCAAGCTCTTTTCAAAGTTCTTTCCTCCCAAAATAGTGCCTGATCACCAGAATCGCAGACTAAGCAAGGACTATTCATTCATTGGATGATATAAAAAAATAGAGGTCTTTCAAAGCACCTAACTAAATAAAAATACACTATTCCCCCTCTACTGCCAGGAGAACGAGGTACAGAGGTGTTAATGTGACCTACAGTCACAGTAAGTAAAGGCTAAGTTCAGGAGACAGGCAGCTTTCCTATGTCCTGGCAGGGACACCGTGTCCCACCGCTCGCCACGTGCACGGGACGCGAATGAAAATTCACTGAGGGATTGGCCAACATCATCCACAGGATCCACGGGAATTGGTTCCAGGGGGCTAAGGGGCAGCTGAACTGCCCCTGTGACACTACAGCCTGGGGAACACGTGGCAGCTGCACTGATTTTTGAAACACAAAATGCTCGCTGTCTTTTTGCAGTGTGCCCTGGGGTACGTGAGCATTGCTTTATTTTCGTTGGGTTTTATTGTTTCTTTTCATCACGTGGCAACACTAACAACCACCACCCTCCCAAAAATAAACAAAACTGCAATGGAACTTTGGGTATAACAGTCACAAGCAGCACTCTGGGAGATGCTGTGCAACATGTTTGGCTCAAGTACACTTAGGATTGCTTAGACCCCACTGCAAAATCTCAGAAAGAATCTCGTCAGCTGAAGCATGTTCTGCTGGGACACACCTTTTTTCCTTTTCTTTTTTTTTTCCAGAAGAAAACATTCATCTCCACGGTGTCAGCTACACAAGGCCTCTGCTGGGAACTCATAAGGCCACTGAAAATACCAGAGGAGGACAGAACACAAGGAGGCACTTAGGTTTGCAGGTACTTCTCTCCATCACCAAGCGCTACCGGCTCCGAGGAGGCACCTTGGAAGGAGCTGGGAATTAAAACAAACCAGTGCTAAGTCAAAGCGCTTTGAGAACAGGTTACCTACGTGGAACATCTGCTTAGTGAAGATATGAAACACAAGCTGAGCTTGCTCCCCCTTCCCACATCAGAATGTCCAGAGGACCAGACCACAGTGCTCCGTGCTTTGCCATGGCTCCGAGACGTACGGACGACGCCGGAGTGAATCCGTGTACTTGTGCCAACCACTCATCCCTCGTCCCTGGACTCAGCACTTCCTGCCAGACCATGTCTGAAGCTCCCAATTTGAAGCATTTTCAAAGCACCTCCTATTCAAACCCAAGGCTAAGGTTTATACTTGAACAGGAAGTACGTTACGCCCAGGAATCCGCGCTCCAAACAGATGATTCCAGCAAAGGGACTGAATGGGATTTCTAACCAAAAATAGACCTGAGAAATCATAAATCAGCTATGGTATCACAGTCTTCGTAATGCAGTTAGATGTGAAAAGTTTCTGCCCCCCACCCCTAAATTACTGCCACAGTCTAATAATTGCAACAATTTCATGGAAGTCTGGACTTGGAATTCTGAATTTTTTAGGATGATACACGTTCGTAAAAGGTCAAATTTACCACTTTACAGGTAACCTAGACATAGGTCTGCTATAAAATTACAACTTGAGTCAACTTGAAGCTACACTGGAAGAGATTTAAGCCTGAATTTCTGCAGAAATTGGCAATAATGTGTTCAGCAGCAGCTTTTAGCCACATATCGAGAAGTCTGACAGGATCTGGATTTCTCTACTCCTGCTGTAAACTTCTAGTTAAAAAAAACCCAAAAACAACACACGAGAGTTACTGAAACAAGAACGTCCTTCTGCACATCACTGTAACATGAGCTGCTTGAGGTTGTCGTGCAGGATGGTATCCTTGACATCACGGAACACTAGCCGGATGTTCTCTGTGTTAATAGCAGTGGTGAAGTGGTGGTACAGGGGCTTCTGCTGCTGGTCCCGGCGTTTCGTGCGAAAACAATCCACCAGGAATTTCTGGACATCTGTTAAGCAGTGGGGATCCCCTTCAAATTCTGGGAAATAGTCTTTGATGCTCACTTTCTGTACTTTTTCCTCAAGCAAGTCCGTCTTGTTTAGGAAGAGGATGATTGAGACGTTGCTGAAAACCCGGTTATTGACTATTGTTTCAAAAATGTTCAGGGACTCGGTGAGGCGGTTTGTTTGCCGGTCCTCCATGAGCACCTGGTCGAATTCACTGGAGGAGACGAGGAAGAGGATGGACGTGACGCTGTCGAAGCACTCGAACCACCGCTTCCGCTCCGACCTCTGCCCGCCCACGTCGACCATTTTGAAAGGAACATTTTTGATTTCGAAGTCGTACTCGTGGATTCCTTTGGTGGGTCTTCGTGCCAGCAGGATGTCTTGCTGTGAGGGAAGGTAATCCTAAAAAAAAAAAGCAAAGGAGAGTTTGCAGATGAGGCTACGATCACAGGCACAGAGGAGAGAGAAGGTGGCAGAGGAACAACATGAGGTTTTCAGTAATCAGACGTGCATTTACACACTAACACTGGAGCTTTTGGGAAAGATCTGGAGTCCAAAGCAGGAAACACATTAATATTAAATCAAAATGTGTACCCCAGAGAAATTAAGGTCTCCGTGACAAGGACCCATGAATAACCTGGGAGGTGAACCAGCAATCCCTCATGCCAGTTTCCCTTGTTCTGGATTACTTTGTGCTTCATTCATCCTCTCCTCACAAAGCTGGGGAACACACTGGCTGCCAACACTGCAATGCAGCAAATGGGTTCTAAAACAGGTTTCCCAAATCAATAACCAATCCTGTTCCAACTGTGGGCTCTCTGTTCCTCCCAGGCTCTCCTGCATATTGCAAGACTGCTTCCAGTGAAAAAGAGCTGCTCACTAAGTGAATTTAAGGCAATCAATTATGCCTGAAAAGCAAAACCTAAGCAGCTTATTGTGTTTGTGCCATGGATCTTTTGCATCCAGTTGTCTCGGTCCAAAAAGTCACTCTATTAGCTGTGTGCCACACCAGTGAGCTCACACTGCCTGGCTTTGTCCAAAATTTACTGTGCCATGAGAAGAACAGGAGAAGAACCAGGCAGCTGAGGACAGCAGCCTCTTCCCAGAGCACAGCCTGGAGAGCACACAGACAGCTGCACCCTGAACTCCTCCAGCCCACCTTTCCCCAGAATTCAAGAGGCAGGAAAAGTGCTTTTTTACTATTTTTTGACCGTTACATGAACATCATCAATGGATGCAGATGCTACATGATGAGGAACTCTTATTAGTCAGCTTTTGACAGCATGAAATTCAAGACTTGGACTGGGGATTTCTTTATTCCTAGAATTACACTTTTGCATCTGCTCCAAGTCCTTCTGCTATCTGCAAAGAGCATCTCTCCCAGACAGCTGGCTGTGCTGGAGCTTAAAGCCTTGTTGTTCACTTGTTATGGAAACTCTTCCTCACATTTTTCCAGCATTTCTCACAACTTCAGAGAGCGCTGTTTAGGTTTTGGAATTTCAGTCTCCTCTCAGTGAATGATCTATGATATTCCTTTGACAGTGCCAGTTCCCAGACATGGAGCTTTTATAAAGATGTGTGAGACCATGGTCCAGAAAGTCTGATTCAACCACTCGGCTGGGCAGGGGAACAAACACAACTCCATGGCCATTTCAATACTTGTATCCCCAGTTTAAGGCAGCTGGGCAAGTTCAAGCCACAAAAATAAAATCTAAAAATCATGGAGTGCAACATTACAAAAGTTCACGGATCACTTTGCTCTATCATGTAAGCTCCAAAGTGAAACCAAAGAGAGATGGCTTTGTCTGAGCTCCGGGTTCCTTTATCCGAGCTGCCCATGACTAAGTCGCTGATTTTTATCGCGGCACAAATTACAAAGCAGCTCTGAGGCACAGGATCCCCACCCTGGGCCTTTGCTGCAGCACTGCTACACATCAAACCCTGCACCACCTGAACCTGCAGGAGAGCTCAACTGCTAAAGCAGGCTCAAGTTCTCTCCAAACTGAGCAACAGACGTTCTGCCACTCCCTTGGCTGAGTAAATGAAGCAACTTTAAAGGGTGGTAAGACTTCTTTTTATTAAATTTATCTTGGGTCTTTCCTACCAAAATTGTAGAGAGGAAAACAATCAGAGGAATGGAGCAGTAACTGTATCAAATGTCACTGGGCACATGTGGAGGGATTTTGAGCAAAGCTGACTGTCAACATGTAAGCAAGAGTGTCACAGGTTCAATTCTTAGTCCAACTTTCAAATGGGGATATGTATTCTTTTGTTGTTCAGGAAGTTAGTCTCAAGTTCTCAGAACAAAACCAGAAAGTCTTAGGAAAGCTCAGGAGTGACTGAAATTATTAAATCATGTAAATAAACATAAGCAATTAATATAATAGGCAAAGCCATATCTACCTTCAATACTGAAACAAGAGCACAAAGCAAACTCTCCTGGGAGTTGACCTGTAATGTTTATTCAGTAAAGCTTTCAAGAACAAGGAGCTTATCCCTGGAATTCCTGACAAATTCCCTCTCAAGTACTATTACTCATTGAAAACTCCTACCACACTTGTAACCACAAAGAGAATTCTTTCAAGTTCTACACGCCCAGAAGGCACATCATGGTCTTAAAGGTCCCTTCCAACCCAAACCATTCCCTGACTCTATGTTTTATCCTGGATATTGGCTACTCTAACACAACAGGCAGCAAAGGAGTGCTCTGCAAGTCAAGTGTGGTTATCCAGCCATCATCTGGCTACAGGAAACCAAACAGAACAACTCCTATGAAACCTCCCAGTATTTTAGTTATCTTCTTGAAGGATGGTTATGTTTTTCTCCCAGATCCTTGGGATACTGGCAGCTTGCCACTCGCTAGCCCTTTTCTCAGTGTTGATCCCATTCTCCACATCTGAAGACTGCAGCATGAAGTGAATATTTTCCTTGGATGGCAGTGAGTAGTATTTTCCAAGCTCTTTCAGTGTTTTGCCATTGTCAATCAGTGTTTTTCCTGCACACATCCCCATACAGACACACTGATTTGGAATATGTGCCTCCTTCCTGAATTATCTCCTTCCTCAAATTCACCGCAGTCTGTTTCTTCTAAAGGAGTCCTTTTGGGTATCACATCACAGTTTGCCTAGTTAAAATTACAATTTAAGGCATGACTAAGATCCAATCACAACATGGAAAGCAACATCTCCCTGTGAGATATTTTGAATACATATAGTCTGCACTGGCAGTTGAAACAACAACAAACAGTTGCAAGGAATCCAAGTGATCCCACAGACGTATGCCTGTCAGATACTCTTATTTTTTTTGCTGATTGATTAAATCTGAACATTAAGTTCTTTTCCCTCTGTGCTGTTATCAGCTCCTTTTTGGCAACAGGCCCATGAACTGCAGATCTGTGTGTTTATAAGCAATTTGGTTGCAGGTCAGCCCAGTTGCATCAGATAAGAACAGTAAAATACTTACATTAATACAGCTTGGGGGAATATTAACTAGACAAATCTTGCATATAGATAAGAATAAACCAGAAGAACCTATCAAATCTTTCACTCAGGAACAAAACTTAGTGCTTTTTTCCTCAAAGACTTAACCTTTTCTACAAAGGCAGATCCTGATGAGTCCCTCTCATTCTCAACTCCATTTGGTCTAACTTGAAGTCAGGAAAGCTGTAATTCAGAATTCAGCATTCCCACAGCAACATCAGACTACAGTAAGTGTGTATATATAAAAACATTAAAAAAACTCAACTAGTGACTAAGTTTTACACTTTAATCAAAGAATGGACCAAAGTTTCTAAATAATGAAGTTTCTAATGAAGTGAAGCTGCAAAACTCTTTACCCAACGGTGCTGGGGAAGAAAACCAAACCATTCGAAACTCCAGTGGCACTGGATTCAAAGACCACCAGAAATCCACCACTGGCAGAGAGTTTAGCAGTTCATTAAAGCACGTGTAATTTTCCTCCTGAGTGCAAGTCTTATAACTCCAGACCAAATCCTGATTCAGAGAGCAAGTGCTGGAGTTCCCAAGTCTGGGAAGCGCCTGCGTTCCGCACCAGCGCTTGGGTTAGAACAACAACAGTTCAAAGCAGAGAAAGAGCTCGGATTAAAATGAAATTTTTATCTGTTACAGGCAAAAAGAAAAATGAAATTAAGCATGATGTAACAGGGCTCAATTGAAGTGGTTTGGATTCCTTGAGTTGTTAGCCATCAGCTGGAAACGACCATGGAGAAAACTGCCTCCCCACGGGAGTTCGAGCACCATCCCATTTTAAAGGCAGTTTTTCCACATGCCATTCCTGCAACACACAACCCAGAGGATCAGCATACAACTTCACTATTCAAGCAATAACTAACATTTCTATTAAAAAAGTATTCTGAAGAAATTTCAGCTTTTTCCTCAGAGAACAGATTTTATTCTTTAGTGAGTGGATACTACTGGCCTATGACTGATTTAACTCAGTGTTCCTAAATGGGTATAATTTAGTGTTGAAGGGCTACTTTGACAGTCTTCTGACTGGACAATCATTTGTAAGTTGTTTTTTGCTCAATTTTGACAGAACTTTTATTTCCAGAAAGTCTCCTGGCCCCGTGTTTTTGACATGTCAGTGATGAACTGCTGAGATCATGCAACGGTCAAAGTTAGCTAAAGATAAAGTTTTTAGAGTAGACACTGATTACATTTCACCTACTTAAAACCCAGAGATCACAAAGACAACTTAAAACTCAAGACTGGAAAGAAAAATAAAAAAAGAACTTACTTGTTCTCCAAGTTTATCCAAGTTGTCCAAGAAATACTTTACAGATTCCCCCTAAAAACAAATCAAACAGTTATTTAAATAAGCGACGTACTTGATCCCAATAGTTTACATTCTGAAGTCCAGATAATTTACCAAAATCTACATTTAAGTGTTGTAAGCTTCAATCACTGCCATTTTTAAAAGCAGCTAAACTAAGAACACAACTGATGATTTATTCTTAGGCCAGTTAATATTTAAGCTTAAAAGCATAGGAAGGCGCATTTATAATAGTTACATTCTTTCCAAGTTTAGACTTGATAAATAAATCCAAGTGTTATCCGCAGGGAGCATCAATGAAGCAGCCACACCTTCGTTATGAAAGGAAACATTCAATCCCTCTAAGGCTTTGCAGAGTGTGCACACAGACATTCAGGTATGGGGATTAATCACTGCAGAAAGTTAATTTATAACTGCAGTGCCACACGATCCATTCCCACAGGTACTTCCCCGGAGCACAGGGAATGAGGAGCGCAACAGAGGATGAGAAACCACAACACATGAAGCCTTTTACTCAAGTTTCCCATCAGACAGCAAGCTGGACCAGAATTCCTTCCTCTGGGAGTAACAGGCAGAGCTCCAGGGTGCTGTACTGCATGGAATCACATCTACTCTACAGGTATTCCAGGTAATCTTCTGGATCCAAGCCAGCACTGTCCTGGCAAATCGTAACTGCAGTTTGTAATCCCTCCACTAATGCGGAACTGAAGAGTTTTCCGTGGTAAGCCTGAACTACAGTCAACCCTGCAGGACTCCATTAGGGTGCTGGGATTAGAGAGGAATTCTTGCATGGATACTGCTGGAATTCCTTGCAGAGGAAAGCAGCACCTCTTTAGCATTCTCAGCATCCTCACAGAAGCACAAACTGGCTTCCTTTTGAATGCTCCTGATGACCAGCTGTAACTTATTTATTTAACAGTAAGTGCAGAATAGAAACCACCTGTGTTTTCACCCTGCAGATGGAAGAGCAAGAATTCTGATTGAGTTTTCTGGATGAGAAATTCAAGCAGCATCCGAAACCGGGGTGATACATCTAACCCAGACAAGTGAATTAGGGCAGGAGTTACACCCTGATAACGACTTCCCCTCACTTCAATCTGAACTCTGCAAACTTATCTGGGATGAGTATCAAACCTCACTATTAAATTGTGCCACCTAAGCATCTACCCTACCTAACTAGAGGAGGGTAAATAACAGGCCAAAAAGGCTTCTGGCAGACACATAAGCAAGGTATTTTTGCAAGTTTTCCAGGTACTAAAATAAGTTACATAACACAAGTAGATACCACACCTTGAAGTGTGCAATTTAAACATCAATTTTTAATGAGGCAAGACTGGGGCTCCGGTTGAAACATGCCTTGTGCTCAACACACCTGCAGGGAAAGAGTCCAACACACCTCTACCACCTTATTTTACCTTCTGTTTGGCTCAGCTGTCCCAGTTTTCCCTGGGATGACAAACTGCAGCACTAACACTAACCAGTTTAGTGGCACTCAGCAACTATGGCTTGCCACGACAGCAGTATTGTACAACTACATCTTTTTCAGGACCCATCCTGGCCTCAATCCTGTAAGGCAAGTGTTCAGGGAAGAGCATTCCTACTTCACAGAAAATAAACAACCCTGATGCACAAATCCATCAAGCTTCCCAAGCAGGAGTAACACGACCAGAATTCAGGCCTTCCAAGTGCTAAAACCACTGTCTGTAGATGAATATTAAGGCAAAATAAAATTTAAGGTAAGATTTAATTTCTTTTTTAGGTGCCAGTAGGAGCTGGCACATTGCCCTTCCCCACAGGGCTACATACAAATCAGTCAGATTTCAGACTCATTAAGTGGAAGTATTTATTCTAGAATACCTGGGCCTCAGAGCCTGTAAGTATTTGTGTGTGTGTGTGTAGGCCAACATGTATTTTAAACTCAGACAGCTCTTTTTTATACTACCTACACCAACCTCTACCCTTTAAAGAAGCATTCACTCCACAGCACTGGAATATATGTCACTACCCTTCCTTTAAGTACCCCTCGCTGCTACTGCAATGGATTGAGCAGTTGGGACAGAGGAGTAAACAACAGCCTGGAAAGGTCAGAAAACACCCCCCAGAAGCTGCTTCCTAAAAGAGGGGATTTCCTGAAATCACAAATGCAAAACACAGGGGCCTGCAGCGACAGCAGCGCTCCAGAGCCACGTGTCCCACAGCAAAGGCACTGCCGGGAGGAACAGCGAGAAAGCGGCTCTGCTTCCCGGGCTGTCACCAACCAGAGCCAGCAGCAGGGACACATCAGGGTAGCCATGCTGAAACTCCAGAGATTGAACTATAAAATCCATCAGCTACAAGGAGAACACACCTCATACAGCAGTGACATACTAGCTTCCTGCCTGCACATCATCAGCTCAATCACTGGGTTCTCACCTCATGAAAATCTATTCAGACAACAAACCCAGCACAACAAGTGCCATCAACATGACTCAGCTCCGTATCTAAGGACAACAGTTTTTCAGTCACTGGACGTTACCAATTTGCACGGCATCAAGAACCCTGAGCAGCTTCAAACTCATCTGTTCTTCCAGCACACTCCAGCCACCCTTCCACACCACAGCTACAAGGCAGGGCCCTGACTAATGGGGATTTTCTGGCTGGCCCTGGCCACGTTCGTATCAGCAGGCTGAGCTCTGCTAACTACAGACACTGCTGAGCAGCAAACCACCTCGGCGAACAGATCCTTATCAGAATGCACTACCACGGAACCAGACAGTTCCAACCCATTTAAACAAGCTTCAAAAAGGCAGCATCACAAAGCAGCCAACCAAGCCTTCCAATCCCTTTCCGAAGGGTGAACCTATGTATTTTATGCAAAAAATTAAGAGAAAACACTGAAAAACCCAGAACATAAAAACCAAGGAAAGTTTTAATGCCACCAACTTTTAAAAATTGGTAAGGAAATGATCTAGTCATATCCCTGTAAAACAGATCCAAAGACTACTTTTTTACGGTAGATACAGAACTAGATCTCCCTCAGTAAATTCATGACAGTGAGTGTATTTAAATGTCTGTATTCAACAGACACTTGTCACATGTAACATTTCCCTTTAGACAAACTGTAAACTCTCTGGTTTACCCAAGATGAGTAGAAAAAAAGTCTGGGTTTCCCCCCTCTGCCCCACTAACTCCAGTGTGGCTCACCACCTCCAGCCCTGCCACGTGGCTGCCCCTCAGTCAACCTGTGGCTGTCACACCACAGAGGAGCCCCACCAAGGACAAAGTCTATTCAGAACTGAGAAACTGCAGGATCTGCCCCCAGGAGAAAACTGCAGTTCTCCATCACGTTCCTGTTGTCTTCACACCCACGTTCTGTGAGCACATAGGACGGAAATTTAAAGATTAGCTAAAAATATATAGTGATGTCCCCAGCACAGGAAGGACCTTGACCTGTTGGAGCGAGTCCAGAGGAGGCCACCAAGATGATCACAGGGATGGAGCACCTCTGCTGTGAGGGAAGGCTGAGGGAAGTGGGATTGTTCAGCCTGGAAAAGGGAAGGCTTTGGGATGACCTAATGGTGGCCTTTCAGTACCTGAAGGGGCCAACACGAAAGATGGAGAGGAGCTATCTACAAAGAGCTTGGAGTGACAAGACAGGGGGGAATGGCTTCCCACTGACAGAGCAGGTTTAGATTCGATATTGGGAAAAAATTCTTGCCTGTAAGAGTGGTGAGGCCCTGACAAGAAACTGTGGCTGCCCCATCCCTGAAAGTGTTCAAGGGCAGGTTGGATGGAGCTTGGAGCAACCTGGTCTTGTGGAAGGTGTCCCTCCAAACCCTTCTGTGATTCCATGTGATAGTCTTTAGCCAGTCACAGGTGAACTTTTTTTTTTAAAATGCAGCTGAACCCTTTAAAGTAATTTTTACAGTTGAGCAGTTCTGAACTGCAAACCTCTGTGGCTTGGCTGAAGGTCAGCACTGACCTGTGACACTGCAGACACCAACCATCCCACGGCACCCGACTCGTCCTCTGCCCTGTGCTTAAAGCACAGCCCAAAGATGCCAATACAAGCGACAAAACCAAACACAGGCTGGAGCACATGAATACTGATGTACTGCAATAAAGCAAACTTCTTGAACACGCCCCAATACAAAAGAATGAACCACCTACATATCAGCTCCAAAGACCTTCTGGTGTTACCTGAGTGTGCTTTGGCCAGTTTAAACATTATTGTATCACATTGGGATATCAGATTTTAAGCAGTCCCTTTGACTGCTTGTAGCAGATGCCCTTTTTTTGTTCAGATGGAATATACACATCTCAGCTGCAGCCCTTCAGCCTCCTCCCGATTCAGAAACGCATGTAAACCACAGGAAGTTGACTGTTAAATAGCTTTATTCATAACTGTCAAGTATTCCATTTTCAGAAAGGTTTGAGTCAAACCAGCCTGTGTGCCTCCTGGAGCCTTGTGATCCTCACTGAGAGCGCCAAGGCAGTTCATCATGAATGTGATTTACAAGAAAACAGATCTAAATCATGCTCCTATCAAGGTGATGTTACCACAACAGCTTCCCTTACAACGCTGCATTTATTGTAACTACTTGTCAGTGCCTGTACAAGGAAATATCTCCAGTTTTATACCTCACCCTCTCTCCAAAGACACGGTTACAGCACAGTTGGTGATTTACCTGCTGGTAAAACCAGAGTAGGTATATTTTATAGCCAAAACACGGCACAAAGATCACTGTCTAGTCAGTGCGTCGAGCCAAGTAACCACACAAATGTCTTTTGGGGAGGGGCGAAAAAAAGGGGGGGAGGGGGGGAAGACTACATGAAATACACACCAGATAAACACATCTTTTAAACCCAGGAAGTGGCACCAATTTATTTGGTTTCCATGAAAACAATGTCAGCAATCTAAATATGATTTGCTGAAACCTTAGCACAGCCAAATGGCTTTTTAGCTGTTCGGGGGGAACGGGGACACTGCATTTTTTCCAAGGGCAATCACTTAAAAAAGAAATAGAGAAAAAAAGCACCAAATAAAGATTAAGTCATCACAAGGTTTAAAGGAAGAAACACAATTTATCAAGCCATCTACGTTTGGCTGCAAGTTCAGTGGAACATACTGAACTGACAAGGCTTATTAAGCGTCTGAGGCAATAAATCAGTTATTTTAAGAAAACAGGACATATAAGTTAGTAACTCTAGAGTTGTAAGAGCCACCAAAGATTTTCTCTTCCTGACTTTACTTGAATTTCTTAAAAAGAGAAACAAATATTTCCTATTTTATTTAATTAAAAAACCATATAAACACAAACAAAAACACCACACAAAACCCCCTTTTTTACAAGCCTAGTTTAGAGTAAGAACAGGCACCTACAATCTTTTTAGGCTGGTGTGTACATGCCTAAACTGACACACAAACCAACCCATCCACAAGATGGGAAAAGCAGCTGGAAGGAAGATGATGGAGGAATAACCAGAGCCTGGAAATCCTGCCTCTTACAGCACCCTAGTAATGCTTAGAGCACACACTCCATTATGGACAGTTTTTTTCTGTTAGGGGCTTAATCCAGAAAAATCCATAGCTGAGGATTTTGGCAAAGAAACTCCAACAACCTTTATCTTCTTGCCACCCCAGCCCAAGCTGATTCAAGAGAAGACGGACTGCAAATCAATATTGCTGCCACTGAAGCTGCACCAGATGCCTTCTGAAACGTCAGTAACAAACAGAGCTAAGGAGTGGAGAAACATTTCAGTCAAATCAATGCAGATTTTCAGTGGGAGAGAGATTAGAGAGCACAACCTCCTCCACCCAGACAGGGGATGTCTGTAACGTTACACAAAAGAGGGAGGTGATCCAGATGATATATTTATGCCATGAATGCATATCCTAATTATGTTAATGAACTCAAATCCACAATTGCCTTGGTCATTAGACCAGGAGAAGTTTAACCAAGTCTCATGTCGAGACATTGGACTGGTTTGGTTTCTTTTACTGGTCTCAGACTGGGAGGTAAATAAAATAATCTTGGTTCCTTCACAGCTTTCAAGTTTCTATAAATTAATTTCTTACCAGTCCCTCCTCCCGGTGCTTTCTAATGAGGATTCCTCTTTCAAACATGCCCCACTCAACAGGCTAGGACAAAACTCCACAATCATACCTTGTTTACTCAAGGAACTAAATTTTAAAAATATACTTTCCCTATTTTATAGCAGCAATCCAGCAATTTGTTTGGAATCTCCTATGATGAGGGGAAACAACTTGTTTCTGAATTGCCACTCTGTGCTCCAACTCTTGATATAACACTCTCTCTTCAAGCAGCATGTTAGCACTGTTTTGGGAGTTTACAATAACCATATACATGACCTAATTTTTAATAAGGGTGCTGAAGGTATTAAGGAAAAGTGTGGAGGTAAGCAACAGTATATTTACTTACCAAACTGCAAATCTGGATCAAAATATTTGAGTGTGCTAACACAAAACACATTTCCTAGGGAGATGTTTCCTTTCTCTAAGTGTTCATTATGGCCAAAGTTATGTTAAAACCAGGACAAACTGGCACTCCCACCAAAGCAGAGCAGTGCCCACTTATTCCCACATGAGCATTACTGCGGCCATGTGCAGAGCATCCAACTGCTCCATGTGAAACTAATCCCAAACTCCCCGAAAAGGAAGGGCAAACTGCCGGGAAATGGCATTGCTGCCTATGGAAGCATGAATGGCACAGCCCTAAGAGGGCTGGAGCACAGAGAGTGTGTGTCAAGACCACACATCTCAGATCTCCCAGCTCCTTTCCCTCCAGCTCAACCACCTGAACAGTCGCTTAAACCTGATCTGCCCATTTCAAAGATAAAACTCAGTGCCCTGGAATTAATTCTTGTTTCTTTGCAAGACTGGAGAGTTCAGACACTTGCTGATTGAGGAGCACAAAATAATGCTGCTCTCCACCAATACACATCACAAATGCGTCACAGCTCGTCCCACCTCTGAGAGCACAAACCTATTTCCTCTTTCCAGCCCTCGAGCTGCTGCTCGAGCCAGGTTTGACTCTTTTCAAAGCCATCACAACTGCGTCACACCGGGTAGAAGTGAAACCTGTCTTGTGTTCGCTCACACAAACTGAATATCTGCCCTAAAAAAAAAAAAAGGAAAGGTCCAAGTCCTGACTCACAGAAGCAATCTTCTGTAAAACCTTGGGGCAGCAGAGCAGAATTTGTCTTCAGAACACCTGGACCACAGTGGGTGGAAGGTGCTCATTTCCAAAAGCACCAAAGGGAGGAGTCACACCAAGTTTATTTCATGGCTGACATTTTTATCTTGCATAACAGTATTAACAAAGAAAGGTGAAGGGGTTTAAGAAGGGGTTTAACCCAATAATATCCCTTTAATCTATTATCCCCTATTTACCGTGTAATCCAATTAATCCATAATTCTCAAAATGTGGATAACAAATGGATGAAGACAGAGCACGCCAACCTGGGCTCCTGCGCTCCGACTCCCCGGCAGCATCTGCCTCATCCCGGGAGCTGGGAGTGACAGAGGGGACGTCACCAAGTCAGCCTGGAACTAAATAATCCAAACATGCCTCTGGCATCAGCTGCTGCTCCTTCTTGCACCCAGCTCAGCACTGATCTCCCTTCCAACTGCCCAACTTCCTCACTCAGCTCACATTTAGATTTCCTCCAATCAGAACAGCATTTCCACAGTTTCAAATGCAACATGCCATCCTAATTAAACTAATTAAAACACTAAAAAGAACTCGAATCTGCACTGTAGTGTACCACAGAGCAAACTGTTCCAGTTTTCAATTACTGTCCTAAGAGGGAAGAAATCCAGTTTCATTCTTCTTAGCTAGGTATCAACCCCTCTCTCCTAAAGGAATTTAACTGACAGATTCTTAACAAGACTTGCTTCAAAATATGCAAATTCACTACAGCTTTTAGGTACAAAACACCATTCCATCAAAGCCTACCAAATTACAATTTCTTCCATGCCAGGCACTCTGTTACCATATTGCTAATTCTGAACGACTTCTTGGAAACCAGAATGTGCCATATTCTAGAAACAGCTGAAAAATTTAAGAAGTTGCTGAGACTCTTTCCAACAACTAAAAGACTTAGGAACGCACAGCATTTTATCCTGGAGTGAAGAAATTCTTTACTGTGAGGATGCTGAGNTTAAAAGACTTAGGAACACACAGCATTTTATCCTGGAGTGAAGAAATGAGGATGCTGAGGCACTGACCAGTGGAAGTGTTCAAGGCCAGGTTGGATGGGACCTGGAGCAATCCAGACTAGTGGAAGGTGTCCCTGCCCAAGGTAAGGGCTTGGAACAAGATGATCTTTAAGGTCCCTCCCAATCCAAACCATTCTGGGATTCTCTGGTATTCCTTGGGATCACCAATGCTTCCAAATTGGAAGCAAACTCAAGGCTGCTGCAGCCCCTTCTGGAGATCAGAGCCAGGATAAGGAACACAATAACTGGCACACAAGGCACACCACAGCACCAGAGCATCTAACCAAGAGGCTGCTGTTAATCCATGAAAGCAAATCAGGATATGCTGTCCGCAAGGATCAGGTGCACTTTGTTTCTGCAAAGTTTTTTTTACCCTCTCCCTAACTATTTACAATCCAAACTCCCCTACCAGAAAGTTTACGTTAGGAAAGACACCGATACTGCAACAGATTTTCAGATTTCATTGATGAAACCCATCGTCCAAGTCACAGAACACACAGTCCCAGAAATCCTATGAAAACATGCACCGACCAAGGCGAAACAGCCACCTCCCAGTTACTATTTACACTCTGAGAAGCATCTATATAAACCTCAAGATGTTTTGCACACAAAACAGACTGGAACCAGACTGTAAACATTTGCTCTTCTTTCAGAGCACTGACCCACTGGCTCCATGACTTCATGTGTTTGCAACTCAAACTGCATTTAATCTAACGCTGGAGCAGTGGTGAGTCTGCAAATCTGCCATCCATCACTGAGAGCTTTACTTGCTTCCAAGTTGGACAAGGCCGGCAAAGGCTCCCAAAAACACGACAAATATTTGGCATGTGGAAGCGTATCAGCACTAAAACCGGCCATACTGAACTTTAGGATGCTTGAAAAGTCCATTATTGCATAAACTCTGCACTAAATCACAGCATTTCAAAAGCAGAACCCTGAACTGGATCCCAGTGCATTTCTCTAGGATTCAGTTTTAAAGTACATTTGGTTCCTATTTCAGCCTCATGAGAAATCCAGATGACCAAATGCTTTTTAGTTCCTTCCTCTGCCTCAATTAGCAGAATCCATTTCAATTAAGTTCTGGTATTTCTGTTGGCAAATGGTGATGCGCTAATAAACCAGCTCTTGTTACAAGACATCTAACGAAACTCTGTGGTAACTTATTGGGTCTTGTGAAAGATTTACCTGTACCATTAGCTGAATGTCGGCATCATTAAAAATTACTAAAAAAAGCTGTGTCTAAAGAGCTCAAAGTAACAGTAAAGTACACAAGAATTCCTAAACAGCAACAACATCCAAGAGGCTGCAAACGTTTCCTGTTACTTACAGAATTTCATACTATAAATTAATTAAAACTAGAAAGAGTGGAAATTAATTATTAGAGCAACTACATAACTATTTGCTAGTGGAAGTTAAAGGTCCTGATACCACCCACATGTAAAATTTTAGTAATCACCCTGCACTGAGTTTTTTTGGCCACAGATTTGTATAGATATTTTGCAACACAGATGGTGTCAGTGCACTGTATTTCCACGCCTGGAAATTCTGCATCCTCTTTATTTGGTCACTAGTGGATGATCAAATACCATCATGTGCCCAGAGAGAGAAGTGCTCCGGGCAGGCTGCCGAGATCCCATCCGTTTGTTTAACATTATTCCTCTACATCATTAAACAAAGGAAAAAGATACAGAAACTCCTGTGTGATCACACACTCCCGTACCTCTCCACCCAGAAAATTTGGGGTCTTTTCAGGTCCTTGGTTAAGTCACTGAAGAGGAGTGTGATATTCCACTTATTGTAACTCAGGAGACTGAAGTATTGAGAAATTTAAAGCACGAATGACCACGATGGAGAGATGGGTGCAACATGGTACAGTGAACTGACTGCTGGGCAAGGCAGCTCACTGCCTATTATAGCCCAAAAATTTCCTTCTCTGTAATAGCTGAAGTTGTCAGTTATTGTGATAATAGAAGATTCAGGGTGTTTTCTCTATCTGAAATTTCTCAGCTTCTCCAGCTGCATTACCTGATGTTTCTTGTTAACACAGACATACAAGTGGAGAAGATATTGCAAGTAATTAGGACCTCTTTTAGCTGTTCATGAAGTCTTAAACGTTTTCTTGATCATCATTTAAATTCAACCCTTCAGGCTGCTTTGGGTTAAAATATAAGGATTAGTCTCCAGGATTATTCACATTTTTATTTGGATTAAACACCTTTATAGTTGGAGGCTGATGAGTTAACTAATAATGTGTTCCATGACCCATTCATTCAGCTTAAGATATAAACAAAGGCTTCATATTCCAGAGCAATACAAGATACCACTCATTATCAAGGGGCCACCATCAGCCTGTTGTCCTGTAAAAAGGGCAGGCTCTGCACCTCTGGAGATTATTTGTGAAAAAGTTAGATATTTCCAAAGCAAAAAGGGCCACAATGCTGGAGATTAACTGGCTTTTCACATGGAGCACTAGTAGAGTTACTGTATTGCTTTTCTTACAGTCAGGTCGGCTGCACTCAGGTTTTCTCACATTTTCTTAAGCAACTTCCTCAGCTGCCACAAGCTGAAGTTTCCTACCCTTTTGCTACTTCTTCATGAGAGGTACAGCACGAACCCAGAGCATATAAATAACATTTACCATTAAGTAAGTTTAGGACAATAAAGAGGCAAAACAGTCACCCAAAACAACCCGAGTGCAATATGTGCTCCGTGAGACCAGAACCACCAGTCTCTCACAGGCTGAAGTCTTACAGTAAACTCAAATTAGGGAACAACAGCACAAACCAACACTGCACCTGGCATGGCACTCTAATCCTGAAGGATCCCATATTTACATATGAAAAAGAGCACCCCATATTCTTTGCCCCAGGTGCAAAATACAGAGAAGGAGGATCACAGATGCATTCGCTCCACATGTTTTGCCAGCACAGAGATTTGCTGACAGCCACAAATGCTGCGACTGTGCAGGGCTTGTGTTTGGGAAGTCGTTCCTAAATGGACAGAGAACGGTGCAGCCATTGCTGTGTTTAAATTCCAAAGTCTGTAATGAGGCAGTCGCACAGGTACCAACATGTAGCACCTTGCAGGTGAGTAGCCAGCACGGAAATGAGCTCGGAATGAATGTTTATACCGAAGTCTCACGTTACACTGTACATAGCAGGAACAGCAAAAGCTCTTCTAACACATTTGCACCCGTTTAAAACAATCTGCTGGGAAGAGGTTCACACACTCGAGATGTGAATGTTCATATTCAGAAGAGCATTTACATTTTATACTGATTTCATCAAGGCTCACTTACAGAAATCCAATTTTTTGCAAGAAGTAGGTCACCTTTTAGGCTTCTGCAATAAAATATTTAGGAAACTAAGGCACATGACTATCAACAGGACACAGCTTGCTGGAGACAAGAGTATGACCAAGAACACATCCCTCTGCTCCCACACTGCAATTCTGCATTTTAAAACCAGTGGTTCTCCTTAAACAGATCATAGAATCCCAGAATAGTCTGGGGTCAAAGGGATCTTAAAAGTTATACCATTTCAGTCAGGGACACCCTTCCAGTAGACCAGGTTGTTCAATATCTGAAACGAGTCTGAATTAGGAATCCCACCCTCAGAGACTGCACTGAAACCAGGCAGAAAAGGCACACAGGACTCCAAGAGGTTGCCAGCATTCCTGGTTGGAAAACAGCTCATCATGCTTCTGTCTGGGATGACACGTCCACACCAAGACAGCTCCTACTGAGACCTCTCAATCAAGAGCCACATCTGGGCTTAAAAATAATAATAACAAAAAATAAAAATATAAACAAGAAAAATAGTAATATTAAAAAAAAAAAAAAAAAAGGCAAAGATGTTCTTCAGTAAAACCAGACCAGCAATACAAGACCAGTCCACTCTCCAAACACTTCAATATTTTGCTGCTGACAAGAAAAGTCACTGGACAGGAAAGGAGGAGTGGTGGAAAGGGAAGAAGGCAGTCCCAGAAAAAGCCTTTCTAAGCACAGGAACTCACAGAGGCTGAAACAGAAATCCTAATCCCAATTTGGAAAATGATAAAAAAAATGACACTTTGTGTTAAATTAGTATAAAAGTTCACCTGAAGATCATTTAGCTAAACTGAAATAGTACGGTCAATTCCCACTACCAAAGCACTGGCACACACTGAAGGAGTTTTGGCCACAAACCCTGAATAAGGACACTCAAGTCTCTATTGCTGGACTTTAGAGTTAATCCCTACACGGAGTTTTATTAATATCAACTCAAAGCCAGCATTATCTTGTCATTGGGGCAGGAAAAACAGCAGTTCCTCCAAGAACTCCAAGTCTTTTCTGAGGATTTAAGTATAAATTTGTAAAGCACTTTTCTTTCCACAGTTAAAGCAGTGATCTTTGATACACCCTTTCCACATGAAGACCAAAAGATGGCAAGTAGTCCTTTCCAAGGGCTTTAAGAAGTCATGCTCACTGTTCACATGCCCTCCTGGGAACTGATCTTTGGCAGAGCTATTGATTAAGGAAAGAGGGGAAAACATTTCAACACATAAAAGCAGCAGCTTTTTGGGTTCCCACACACAAATTTAAGCAATATTCAACATAATTACAACACTGTATTTCAATAAAATAACTCTGAATTATGTGATTAAGTGCCCAAACAGTCAATGCACATGTTTACAGAAAGGCTTCTGAAATGGTGTAGACACATTAATGAATGACAAGATACTCTTTTTGCAGGCCCTACACTTGGGATGCTGCACCCTGACCTCTCAGCTGTTCCACAGGATGGGCATCCACCCTCCAAAAGGGGAAGATCTCAACATCTGGAAACCCAGTCTGGCTTCACACACAACTGACCTCTGCAGGCTCCTGCTCTATAATCAAGCACATTTCAAGGATGTGCTGCTTGTGCACCTGAAAGAATATATTACACTTCAGTGTCCATTTGAGGACTCATTATTTCAGCAGAGCAAACTTACTGTTCTCATGCCCAGCAACATTCAGAGACAGAACCCAGAAAGGGCCAAGCAGAAAAAGATAAAATACAATACAGCCTCCCAGTAAACTGAACAGCACTTGCCAAAACACCAGCCTGCAACAGCGGAACGCTACAGGGAAGCTGCAGCAAAGCTACCAGTACGACTTCAAGCGGAACACGCCTTTTCCTGTCTTCTATAATCTGATCTAGCACTTGCAGACATGTCACAGAAGTAGCTGTGATCCAGAGGTAAGTGCATATCCTATAATCCTTCCTGTACCACCTATGGATGATCTGTGCAGTTCTAATATGGACAAAATAAAGGCTCACCCCTGCCCTCGCATAACAAAAACCCCAACAACATTCAACATAATTCGCAAGTAGCGCAAAAAGTATCTGTCTGAAGATCAACAGCTGCTGCTAGCAAACATCCAAACCCACCCAAAAGTTATCTTGAACAAGAACAAACCTAGAAAACCTCCAAAGCTTATCGTGCATCTGAGCAACTCGGCTCTCATCCCACTTTTCCATTCTCGGAGAATGAGGAGCCTCCTGGAGACTACTTCAAAAGGCTTCTCTGTGAACAGCTCTCACGGCAAATTCAAGAAATGCCTGATGTGAGAGGTGCTGCACAAGGCTGCTCTTACTCACCAGCACTTTCCTCGGTGTTACAAAGCACCAAACACTGCTCAGCTGCCACAGTGTCACACAGACCTCAGGAGAACAGCAAACCCTCAGAGCCACACACCCGGCAGCTCACCAGGACGAGCAGCAAAGCTGGGCAGTGCCCAGGGAAGTCAGTTTGCATGCAGCACAATTAAGATAATGGGGATGCTCATCCAAGTCATTTTGGGAGATTTTTACCGGAAATCAAGCAGCGATGAGAAACGTGAAATGTTAGTGAGGTGTCAGAAAGCACTGGGCTGGTTCACATTAATTCTGTAACTCATCTGTGTCAGCCACCTGACGAGAGGCCACAGGAGAAAGAAGCTCAGCAGATGAAGGAGAGAAAGCCTGAGGTGAGCAGAATCTCCAGTGTAAACTACAGAGCCAGGACAGCCTGCAGTTAACTGTGTTAGTGGAACAATCACCTGAATGACTTCAGTTTGTAATAAAATGTGTGGGATTATAACATTAACCACCTGGGAAGCACTGAAGTGGCACATATTGCACTAAGCTGTAATTAGCTCTTTCCAGTTTTAAAGCACTACACAAGCGTGACCTAATGAATTTTCATAAATACTGTTGCTAGTGGCCAGAAGGTCCCTATTTTTATACCAAGGAAAATAAATCATACTGACAATCCCATGACCACTTGAGTTAACAAAATGAGGAAGGACACTTCAGTGAACTAGGCATGGAAATGCTGATTTCTGATTCCATTAAAATACAACCAAGTTCTGTTTTTTCCCCTCTCATGCTGCTATAAAAAGACCACATTGTTTCTTCAGGCTCCCAGCATCATCTCTGGCATTGTCAGTGAAAGACAGTGGGGAAAAACCAAAAAAGCAAGCACAGCTCAGTGATCTCTCACAAACGTACAAGTATCTTGAAGTTCTAACAATATACACGCAGAAACTTCAATCTTAAACCTCCTTTCTCTGTACTTCCTATCTGCCCAAGCAACAAATGGGTTCAACACCACGCACTCTTGCTTCCCTCCCTCCAGAATTTCTAAGTAAATTTTGACATTTTACTCTCCTTACCCATCACCGCTCCATTTTTCATTTGCTCACCTCTAGCTCTGCCCCAAAGTGTCCCACTGCCACGACAAACAACACCTCCCCAGCACTCCTGCCTGTGCTCTCTTAGCAGGAAACATGCTTTTCAGCGCAGTGTCAAACTCAGATCAGTGAAAAAAATTAAACTCATTTAACAGTCTGAAAAGAAGTCTGAGCGTATCAGTCCAGTAATATTCCTCCACCCTGCTCAGTCCCAGCACTTTACACTGTTTTTGTGGCACTTTTCCCTCTCCTACTCATCTAATGATTGCTGGTGTCTCTCCCTCATCACATTTTTTTGCCATAAGCAGTTGAACTGGAAGCAGAACAGCATTTTCCCTTTATTCCCTACTCTACAGTGCTAACACTTTTCAGCCTTGGTCCTTTACTTCAGGAGTCAGCACTGGACATGACCGATCTGTCTGCGATCTGTCTGAGTCTCTCCCAACTTCCCCCTGCTCTATCTCCTGACTGGGACACGCCTGTCACTCCCTCCTTAACCATTTGTGTCCTTCTTCCTTCTTACAACACGGACCCAAACTCTCAGAAGACTCTCCTGGCAAAGCCTGGCAGCAGGTACAGCAAAACCCCACACTGCTTCCAGGAGCTTCCCACCGCCCTGCCGCCCACATGGAGCTCTGGCAGAACTTAAGCTGAAGCTCACTGGGGTAAAACTGAGACTTCATGCTTGGCCAGCACAGATCACACTGCCTGCACTCAACACAATGACATCATTCAGCTGCCTTTTTTTTTTTTTATCATGTTTATAACTTGGCATAAATATGTCCGGCTGAGATTTTAAAAGGATTCAGGAAATAAAGCAATGTAAGTATAAATAAAGCAATTACCTTGCTTTCAAAAATTATTAGGACACCACTCAACTATTAAGAGCACTTAGAAAAATAGTCTTGAGTTCTGTCTGGAGCACAACACTCTCCATACATATTTTTGCAGAGAATTGCACAAATTTAGGGATTCACAGAAAAAAGCAATAGCTTTTTTTTTTTTCATAAGATTCAGAAGAATACATTCTTCACATCCCACTCAAAGTGAAACTCTGCACATGTTTCAATTATGGAAAGAACCTACTTCTCAGAGACTCAAGGCGACAGAACAGTAATAGCTCCCTTTCCTTCGCTACACAGCCTCCAGTCACTAAACATGTTTAATCAAAGGCAAAACTGTTTTATTTAGCAGATTTTAGAACAGATCTGTCCAGCACAGCAATTACACCACTAGAATTCACATCTGCACCAGAACTGGATGTTGACTACAGCGGAGCAATTACCCTTTTATGATCCCTTCGCAAGGAGCAACAGGTCTCATTAGAAACTTATTTACAGAGGTGAGCACTGGGCTGAGCAGGTGATAGGCCACCTGAGCACCTGCCCATGCTGCAGACTCCAGAAGACATTCCCTGATCAGAGCAATACATATTTATAGCATATTTACACAACCTCTTTAAGTCAAGAGTATGATTACACAACCATTCATAATAGCTCAACAGGAGACATCATGAGCTATTGTTCAGATTCACACTAACACAAAGGTTATTTTTAAGACATAAAAACACAAAGCCACTTAGGTTTGAGAGACCTACAAGAAGAGATTTAATCTATTTTAAGGTTCTCAACCCCCACCCCCATAAAACCCTATGCCACTGGCATATACAAGTCTATGAACCAACAAACAACAAATTTAAGTTTAATTTTTCGTTTCCTTCTGCAGCATTTGTATGGAAACTGAGCGAAAGGACTTCAGCTGTCACCGACAGTTAAAGCTCCAGCTCAAGAATGAAGAGGTTTCTTTTTCCTTTCCAGCCCCACTACTGAATTGTGTACTCCGCATCCCAACCCCGCTCTTAAATTGTACGTTCCATCTTCAGCTGAGAACTTCAACGTAACAAAAATCTCATTACATGAGTATTAACACAGACACTCAAAATTAAACAGGAAGTATACAGAGGGAATGTTTGCTAGATTGCTCAAACTGGAATAGAGAAGGGAGTGGTTTTTAAATTCTTCTCATTAACCCATGCATATCTTTTCTTTAAAAAAAAAAATCACATTACTATTAAGCCTGCCTTTACTGCAAGCCACTTTTTTTTGGTTTGGTTTTTTAACTCGATGCACTAGTTAACAACGGGTGGTAATAAACATACGGTGAAAACACCGTGCAGGTACCAGCTTTGTCAGAGAACATAAAAGCCCTCAGCACTTCGGCTTTCCCACATATGAAATGAGGACAATTACGTCAGAATCTCTTTTTTATTATTATTAAAAGAAAGAGGGGGGGGGAGGTAGCTAAAGGCATCTGTGTGCAATACCACAGAGGAACAGCCAGCCACAGAGAAACGCCTCAGATCCACGAGGAGGCGGCTGGATCGGTGCTTTAGGGAAAGAGCAACACAGGAACAAGGATCACACGGACCCAACTGAAGGCAGCGAGCCCCAAATCTTACCAGCTGGAACTCCCTGCGCCTGTCGTACGCGTGCTGGATGCCACTGTCTGCCCACAGGGCCCGGATGGCCGGCAGGTAGTCCAAGAAAACATTGGTCTCCACCATGCCCTGCACCACGGTGACCGCGCGGGTGTCGAAAGCCATCACCTTGTCCCCATTACTCTGGTTGGCAGGATCTCCCCAAGGGATATGGAGTTTCTCTCTGGCATCCACGAGGACTCTCACACCTTGAATGACAAGGAAGAGCACCGAGATTAGAGTTTCTCAGCATCTCCTGTTTCACCAGCCTGCAGATCTGCACAGAGTCAAACAATGCGCTCCCTCTGCACAAAGCTCGGGAGGAACATCCAGTTCCTACTGGATTGATTCAAACCACCACATTTGCAGGGAATATCAAAACTCAGACATTTGCTATCTGAGGATCGCCACCACAATCAACAGGACAATAACCATAGTGCAAGTTTAACTCTTGAAAAAGTGCTGGTTTTAAACACTAATTCCCCAATCTCTGCTACCAAACTCTTTCACCTGGCGAGAAGACAAATGAAGTATGTTTAAGAGTTTATTTCAAAAGATGCTAAACCACTTGCTGGCTTATTTTAAAGTCCCCTAATCTTTGTGTTATCAACTTAATATCTAGTTATATCAAATTACAGAGTGCATCTCTCTCACTGACAGTATTTCTACCACTGCCTTGAACATTTTCAGAGACATGAAGCCATTTACTAAAATCACTGCACTTTATAAAAAGAATGTTTTTACAATTTAAGCGCAGAAGGAGTTGTATCACCTAAAGACTTTCCCACACTTTTGCGGTTGCTTTGGTAAATATTCGCTAGGAGAAAAAGAGTATCTTAAGCCTCTTTTTAAAGTCCTTTTAAAGGACTTAAACCCACTGTGCTCATACTGATAAGGGAAATGCAGGGAAATGATTTATAGTACTAAATTAACAGATGAAAAAATAGAAAGAAAATTCCAGAAAGAATAAGCAACTGCAAAGGCATGGGAGAGATATAAGGAAATCAAGATGTGGTAGCAAATGACTGTACAGTAACATACTTGTTCAATGCCAGAGTGTCTCTTTCCATGATTTTTCTACCTGTCAAAGGCAGGTATTTGTCAAATCTATCCGTGACTGCAGGAAAACAGCTTCCAAAACAGACCTGCAGTTTTTACGTGCCTACTTTCACAGAGTTTGAAGTACCTTTATCAATAAACTTTAACCTGGCCAACATACATGCTCGTGACTTCTACTGCCTTGCTATTAATAGTTTTTCCAGGCTTGATTCATAATCAGGTTTGTAAAACAATTCTCTCTGAGAATCACTGGATTTTCAGGGGTAAAGTCTGACCAGGCTTTGCAGTTTTGAGAAGGTTCATTAAGACTTTGCCCAGCTATTAAAGAGTCCAAACCAAAAACCTGACGGGCAATTTGGATAAGAGATGAAAACAAGTGAGGATGACAGCAGTGAAATCAAGCGTCTGCTCCCAAATCGTGTGTGGAGGTTTTGGCAAAGCATCTATGAAAAGTGGCTCTGTCTTTGGGTTCCTGTTAATTGATGTGTCAGCCGAGTTTCCAACACGATGGCAGCGATTCTGCCAGCGCAGTGAAACGCTGAGAGCACAGGGCAAGGCTCCTTCCTCCTCATGCACTTCCAGGTGCATCTTCCCCCCCACCGTCCATTACCGCAAACGCATTACCGGGAAATCACAGAATCAGACTATCAATTAGGCTGCAAAAGACCCGTGAGATCATCGAGTCCAGCCTACGACCCAACACCAACCTTGTCAACCAGAGCAAGAGCACTGAGTGCCACGTCCAGCCTTTCCTGAAACACCTCCAGGGATGGGGACTCCACCACCTCCCTGGGCAGCCCATTCCAATGTCTATTCACCCTTTCTATGAAGACATTCTTCCTGATGCCCAACCTAACCCTCCCCTGCGAGGGTTAAGACCGTGTCCTCTCATCCTGTCACTTGTCACCTGGGAGCAGAGCCCGACCCCCACCTTGCTACATTCTTTCAGGTGTCTGCAGAGAGCGATAAGGTCACCCCTAAGCCTCCTTTCCTGCAGGCTGAGGCCCCCCTCCCAAGTCGCTCCTGGTGCTCCAGACCTTCCCTGGAGCCGCTCCAGCCAAGGAGCAAACGGCAAACCCCGGGACCTCCCGGGCTCAACCCCCTCTGCTCCCGGGGCCGAGCGCCGGGGCCGCACCCGGGCGGTGACACCCGGCGGGCCCGCGCCCCGACCCCGCGGGGGAAGGACGAGGCGCCGGGACAGCGCGGGACGAAGAGGAGGAGGAGGAGGAGAAGGAGGAGGAGGAGAAAGCGGCGGCCCCGCAGCTCCCCCGGCCCGCGGGACCCGCCCGAGCCGCCTCCCCCCGCCCCGGCCCGGCCGGGCCCGGCGCTCGCAG